>JAWZSL010000283.1:0-25734 GCA_034769285.1 Lutjanus argentimaculatus | reverse complement strand
TTCGCCGGGGAAAGGCTCAATAACTTGCCCAGCTTCAAAACTCACAGTTCATGCAGAACTGATTGGAAATATGGTCTTCTTGATGGCAAACGTGCTTTATTGAGGTTTCTGCTGTATTTGGTCAGATATGGCACATTTTGTGTGTAGAACTCCTCTCGCCAAATTGAGCGTCTTTTGACTGGATTTAATGCACTAAGCTGTTTCTCGGCCCGGGAGCTCAAAACTCACAGTTTCATGCCAGAACTGATTGGAAATATGGTCTTCTTGATGGCAAACGTGCTTTTATTGAGGTTTTGCTGTATTTGGTCAGATATGGCACATTTTGTGTGTGTGACGAACCCTCTCGCCAAATTGAGCGTCTTTTGACTGGATTTAATGCACTAAGCTGTTTCTCGGCCCGGGAGCTCAAAACTCACAGTTTCATGCCAGAACTGATTGGAAATATGGTCTTCTTGATGCAAACGTGCTTTTATTGAGGTTTCTGCTGTATTTGGTCAGATATGGCACATTTTGTGTGTGGAGCTCCTCTCGCCAAATTGAGCGTCTTTTGACTGGATTTAATGCACTAAGCTGTTTCTCGCCGGGGAGCTCAAAACTCACAGTTTCATGCCAGAACTGATTGGAAATATGGTCTTCTTGAGGCAAACGTGCTTTATTGAGGTTTCTGCTGTATTTGTCAGATATGGCACATTTTGTGTGTAGAGCTCCTCTCGCCAAATTGAGCGTCTTTTGACTGGATTTAATGCACTAAGCTGTTTCTCGCCCGGAGCTCTCTTTCGCCAATGATTGGAAAGCTTTGAGCAAACTCAAGTTTCATGCAGAATGGAATTTGGTTAGAGCCTGCATTGAGCTCTTTTTGACTGATTATGCACAATTTTTGCGGGAGCTCCTCTCGCCAAATTGAGCGTCTTTTGACTGGATTTAATCACTAAGCTGTTTCTCGGCCCGGGGAGCTCAAAACTCACAGTTTCATGCCAGAACTGATTGAAATATGGTCTTCTTGATGGCAAACGTGCTTTTATTGAGGTTTCTGCTGTATTTGGTCAGATATGGCACATTTTTGTGTAGGAGCTCCTCCTCGCTCAATTGAGCGTACTTTTGACGATTTAAATGCACTAAGCTTGTTTTGTCGGCCCGGGGAGCTCCTCTCGCCAAATTTGAGCGTCTTTTGACTGGATTAATGCACTAAGCTGTTTCTCGGCCCGGGGAGCTCAAAACTCCACAGTTTCATAGCCAGAACTGATTTGGAAATATGGACCCTTCTTGATGGCAAACGTGCTTTTATTGAGGTTTCTGCTGTATTTGGTCAGATATGGCACATTTTGTGTGTAGGAGCTCCTCTCACCAACTGGAGCCGTCCTTTTGACTGGATTTAATGCACTAAGCTGTTTTCTCGGCCCGGGGAGCTCAAAAACTCACAGTTATTCCCATGCAGAACTGATTGGAAAATATGGTCTTGCTTGATGGCAAAACGTGCGTTTAATGAGGTTTTCTGCTGTATTTGGTCAATATGCGACATTTGTGTGTAGGAGCTCCTCTCGCCTAATTGAGCGTCTTTTGGACTGGATTTAATGCACTAAAGCTGTTTGTCGGCCCCGGGGAGCTCCTCAGCGCAAAGTGAGCGTCTTATTGACCTGGATTTAATCACTAAGCTGTTTCTTCTCCGGCCCGGGGAGCTCAAAAACTCACAGTTTCATGCCAAGAAACTGATTGGAAATATGGTCTTCATTGATGCAAACGGGCTTTATTGAGGTTTGCTTCTTCTGCTAGTATTTGGTCAGATATGGCACATTTTGTGTGTAGGAGCTCCTCTCGCCAAATTGAGCGTCTTTTGACTGATTTAAATGCACTAAGCTGTTTCCTCGGGGCCGGGGAGCTCCTCATCGCCCAAATTGAGCGTCTTTTGACTGGATTTAATGCACAAAGCTGTTTCTCTCTTCTTCTCGGACCGGCCCGGGGATCTCAAACTCACAGTTTCATGCCAGAACTGATTGGAAATATGGTCTTCTTGATGGCAAACGTGCTTGTATTGAAGGTTTCCTGCTGTATTTGGTCAGATATGGCACAGTTTGATGTAAGCTCCTCTCACCATATTGAGCGTCTTTTGACTGGATTTAAATGCACTAGAGCTGTTTCTCTCTCGGCCGGGGAGCTCCCAAAAAACTCACAGTTTCATGCCAGAACTGATTGGAAAAGATGGTCTTCTTGATGGCAAACGTGCTTTTATGAGTTTTCTGCGGTAATCTAGGTCCTGATAAGGCACATTTTGTGTGTAGGAGCTCCCTCTCAAGCCAATTGAGCGTCTTTTGACTGATTTAAGGCACTAAAGCTGTTTGCGCCCAGGAGCTCCTCTCGCCAAATTGAGCGTCTTTGACTGGCATTAATGCACTAAGCTGTTTCTCCTCGGACCCGGGGAGCCTCAAAAACTCACAGTTTTCAATAAAATGCCAGAACTGATTGGAAATATGGTCTGTCTTGAGGGCAAACGTGCCTTTTAATTGAGGTTCTGCTGTATTTGGTCAATATGGCACATTTTGTGTGTAGGAGCCCTCTCGCCAAATTGAGCGTCTTTTGACTGATTTAATGCACTAAGCTGTTTCTCGGCCCGGGGAGCTCCTCCCGCCAAATGAGCGTCTTTTGCTGATTTAAATGCACTAAGCTGTTTTCTCGGCCCGGAGCTCAAAACTTCACAGTTTCATGGCCAGAACGATGGGAAATATGGTCTTCCTTGATGGCATCGTGCTTTTTATTGAGGTTTCATGCTGTATTTGGTCATATATGGCACATTTGTGTGGTAGGAGCTCCTCTCAGCCAAATTTGAGCGTCTTTGACTGATTAATGCACTTAAGCTGTTTGTCGGCCCGGGGAGCTCCTCTCAGCCAAATTGAGCCGTCTTTGACTGGATTTAATGCCACTAAGCTGTTTCTCGGCCCGGGAGCTCAAAACTCACAGTTTTCATGCCAGAACTGATTGGAAATATGGTACCCTTCGTGATGGCAAACGTGCTTTTATGGAGGTGTCTGCGTATTTGGCAGATATGGCAACATTTTGTGTGTAGGAGCTTCCTCTCCCTCCACCAATTGAGCCGTCTTTGACGGATTAATGCACTAAAGCTGTTTCTTCTCGCCCGGGGAGCTTCAAAACTCACAGTTTCATATGCCAGAACTGATTGGAAATATGGTCTTCTCGATGGCAAACGTGCTTTTATTGAGGTTTCTGCTGTTTTGGTCAATATGGCAACATTTTGTGTGTAGGACTCCTCTCCCCAAATTGAGCGTCTTTTGACTAGATTAATGCACTAAGCTGTTTCTCGGACCGGGGAGCTCCTCTCAGCCCAAATTGACGTCGTTTTGACTGGGGAAAAAATAAAATTTTAATGCACTAAGCTGTTTCGTCGGCCCGGGGAGCTCAAACTCACAGTTCATTGGCCAGAACTGATTGAAATATGTCTTCGCTGGCAAACGTGCTTTTATTGAGGTTTCTGCTGTATTTGGTCAGATATGCACATTTGTGTGTAGGAGTTCTCCTCTCGCAAAAATTGAGCGTCTTGTGACTGGATTTAATGCACGAAGCTGTTTGTCGGTCCCGGGGAGCTCCTCTCAGCCAATAGAAGACCGTCTTTGACTGGATTTTAATGCACTAAGCTGTGTCTCGGTAGTACCCCGGGGAGCTCAAAACTCACATGTTTCATATGCCAAACTGATTGGAAATATGGTCTTCACTTGATGGCAAACGTGCTTGTAATTGAAGGTTTTCTGCTGTATTTGGTCAGATATGCACATTTTTGTGTGTAGTGACTCCTCTCACCAAAATTGAGCTACTTTTGACTGGATTTAATGCACTAACGGTTTCTCGGCCCGGGGAGCTCAAAACTCACAGTTCATGTCAGAACTGATTGGAAATATGGTCTTGCTTGATGGCAAACGTGCTTTTATTGAGGTTTCTGCTGTATTTGGTCAGATATGGCTCATTTTTGTGTGGTAGGAGCTCCTCTCGCCAAATTTGAGAGCCGTCGTTTGAACTGATTTAAGGCACTAAGCTGTTTGTCGGAGCCCAGGGAGCTCCTCTCAGGCCAAATGAGCGTCTTTTGACTGGAATTAAATGCACTAAGCTGTTTCTTCTTTCTCGGTTCCCGGAGCTCAAAAAACTCACAGTTCATGCCAGAACTGATTGGAAATAAGGTCTACTTGATGGCAAACGTGCCTTTTATTGAGTTTCTGCTGTATTTTGGTCAGATAGGGCACATTTTGTGTGTAGGAGCTCCTCTCGCCCAATTGAGCGTCTTTTGACTGGATTTAATGCACTAAGCTGTTTCGCGGCCGGGGTAGCCCTCTCGCCAAATGAGCCGTCTTTTGACTGAATTAATGCACTAAGCTGTTTCTCTGCCCGGGGAGATCAAAAACTCACAGTTTCATAGCCAGAACTGATTGGAAATATGGTCTTCTGACGGCAAACGTGCCTTTTATTGAGGTTTCTGCCTGATTTGTCAGATAAGGCTCATTTTGTGTGTAGGAGCTCCTCTCGCCAATTGGCGTCTTTTGACTGGATTAATGGCACTAAGCTGTTTGTTCGGCCCCCGGGAGCTCCTCTCGCCAGAAATTGAGCGTCTTTTGACTGGATTTTAATGCACTAAGCTGTTTTTCTCGGCCCGGGAGCTCAAAACAATCAACATGTTTTCATGCCAGAACGGATTTGAAATAGTCTTCTTGATGGCCAAACGTGCTTTTATTGAGGTTTCTGCTGTATTTGGTCAGATATGCACAGTTTGTGTGTAGGAGCTCCTCCTCAGCCAAATTGAGCGTCCCTGTTGACGTGGATTTATTGCACTAAGCTGTTTGTTCGGCCCCGGGAGCTCCTCTCGCCAAATGAGCGTCTTTTTGACCTGGAAGTTAATGCACTAAGGCAACACATAAGCTGTTTTCTCAGGCCCGGGAGCTCAAAACTCGACAGTTTCATGCAGAACTGATTGGAAAATATGTCTTCTGATGCAAACTGCTTTTAATTGAGGTTTCTGCTGTATTTGGTCAGATATGGCACATTTTTGTGTGTAGGAGCTCCTCTCGCCAAATTGACGTCTTTTGACTGGATTTAATGCACTAAGCTGTTTCTCGCCCGGGGGAGCTCCTCTCCGCCGAAATTGAGCGTCCTTTTGACTGGATTTAATGCACTAAGCTGTTTCTCGGTCCCGGGGAGCTCAAAACATCACAGTTTCATGCCAGAACTGATGAAAGATGGTCGTCTGTTGCAAACTGCCTTTTATTGAGGTTTCTGCTGTATTTGGTTCAATATGGCACATGTTTGTGTGTAGGAGCTCCTCTCGCCAGTTGAGCCGGCTTTTGACTGATTTAATGCACTAAGCTGTTTGTCGGCCCGGGGAGCTCCTCGCCTCGCCTAATTGAGCGTCTTTACTGGAATTAATGCACTAAGCTGTTTCTCGGCCCGGGGAGCTCAAAACTCACAGTTTCATGCCAGAACTGATTGGAAATATGGGTCTTCTTGAAGGCAAACGTGCTTTTATGAGGTTTCGGCTGATTTGGTCAGATATGGCACAGTTTTGTGTGTAAGGAGCTCCTCTCAGCCAAATTGAGCGTCTTTTGACTGGATTTAATGCTCCTAAGCTGTTTCTTCCTTCTCGTCCGGGGAGCTCCTCAGTCGCCAAATGAGGCGTTTTTACTGGATTTAATGCACTAAGCTGTTTTCTCGCCGGGGAACTCAAAACTCACAGTTTCATTTCATGCCAGACCTGAATTGGAAATAGATGTCTCTTGATGGCAAACGTGCTTTATTGAGGGTTCTGCTGTATTTGGTCAGAGTATGGCACAATTTATGTTGTGTAGGACTCCCCTCCGCCACCAAAATTGACGTCTTTGACTGGATTTAATGCACTAAGCTGTTTCTCGCCCCGGGAGCTCCGCTCAGCCAAATGGAGCGCTTTTGACGGGATTTAATGCACTAAGCTGTTTCTCGGCCCGGGGAGCTCATAACGCACAGTTTTCATTTCTGCCAAACTGATTGGAAATATGGGTCTGCTGATGGCAAACTGCTTTTATTGAGGTTTCTGCTGTATTTGGTCAGATATGGCACATTTTGTGTGTAGGAGCTCCTCTCACCAAATGGAGCGTCCTTTTGATCTGATTTAATGCACTAAGCTGTTTCTCTGGCCCGGGAGCTCAAAACTCACAGTTTCATGCCAGAACTGATTGGAAATATGGTCTCTTGATGGCAAACGTTGCTTTTATTGAGTTTCTTCTCTTGCTGTATTTGGTCAGATATGGCACATTTTTGTGTGTAGGAGCTCCTCTCGCCAAATTGAGCGTCTTTTGACTGGATTAATGCACTAAAGCAGTTTGTCGGCCCAGGGAGCTCCTCTCGCTCAAATTGAGCGTCTTTTGACTGGAATTAAAATCACTAAGCTGTTTTCTCAGGGCCCGGGGAGCATCAAAACTCACAGTTTCATGCCAGAACTGATTGAAATTATGGTCTTCTGATGGCAAACGTGCTTTATTGAGGTTTCGGCTGTTTTTGGTCAGATATGGCACATTTTGTGTGTAGGGAGCGCCTCTCGCCATATTGTAGCGTCTTTTGACGGATTAATGCACTAAGCTGGTTTCTCGACCCGGGAGCTCCTCTCTCGCCAAATTGAGCGTCTTTTACTGGATGTAATGCACAAGCTGTTCTCGGCCCGTGGGAGCTCAAACTCACCAGTTTCATGCCAGAAACTTGATTGGAAATTATGGTCTTCCTTGATGGAAAACGTGCTTTTATGGAGGTTTCTTGCTGTAATTGTCAGATATGGCACATTTTTGTGTGTAGGGCTCCTCTCGCGCCAAATTGAGCCGTCTTTTGACTGGATTTAATGCACTAACTGTTTGTCGGCCCGCGGGGAGCTCCTCTCGCAAATTGAGCGGCTTTTTGAACTGATTTCAATGCACTAACTGTTTCACTCCTCGGCCCGGGGAGCGCTGAAAAGACTTCACAGTTTCATGATGCCAGAACGATTGGAATTATGGTCTTCTGATGGCAAACTCTTTTATTGAGGTTCTGCGTATTGGTCAGATATGGCACATTTTGAGTGTATGACTCCGCACGCCAAATTGAGCGTCTTTTGACTGGATTTTAATGCCACTAAGCTGTTTGTCGGCCCGGGGGAGCTCCCTCTCCTCGCCAATTGAGCGTCTGTTGACCTGAATTAATGCACTACAGCAGTTTCTCGGACCCGGGAGCTCAAAACTCACAGTTTCATGCCAGAACTGATTGGAAATATGGCTTCTTGATGGCAAACGTGCTTTTATTGAGGTGTTCTGCTGTAGTTTGGTCAGATATGGCACATTTTGGTGTGTAGGCAGTCTCCGCCATTCGTGCGCCAAATTGAGCGTCTTTTGACTGATTTATGCACTAAGCTTTTTCTCTCGCGGAGCCCGGGGAGCTCCTCTCTGCCAAATTGAGCGCTTTTGACTGATTTAATGCACTAAGCTGTTTCTCGGCCCGGGGAGCCTCAAAACTCACAGTTTCAGGCCAGAACTGATTGGAAATATGGTCTTCTTGAATGGCAAACCGTGCTTTTATTGAGGTTTTCTTTCTGCTGTATTTGGTCAGATATGGCACATTTTGTTTGTGTAGGAAGCTCCTCTCAGCCAAATTGAGCGCTTTTGACTGGATTTAATGCACTACAGCTGTTTCTTCGGCCCGGGAGCTCCTCTCAGCCAAATTGAGCGTCTTTTTGACCTGAATTTAATGCACTAAGCTGTATCTCTCTCTCGGCCCGGGGAGCTCAAAAACTACAGTTTCATGCCGAACTGATTGAAATATGGTCTTCTTATGGCAACGAATGCTTTTATGAGGTTTCTTTCTGCTGTATTTGTCAGTATATGGCACATTTTTTGCGTGTAGGGAGCTCCTCTCAGCCAACTTGGAGCGTCTTTTGACTGGATTTAATGCACTAAGCTGTTTTCTCGGTCCCGGGGAGCTCCTCTCGCCAAATTGAAGCGTCTGTTGAACTGGGATTTAATGCACTAAGCGGTTTCTTTTCTCGGCCGGGGCGCGCAAACTCACAGTTTCCATCCAGAACGGATTGGAAAAATATGGTCTTCTTGATGGCAACCGTGCTTTATTGAGGTTTCTGCGGTATTGTGTCAGATATGGCACATTTTGTGTGTAGGAGCTCCTCTCACCATAATTTGAGCGTCTTTTGACTGGATTTAAGCACGAAAGGCTGATTTCTCGGCCCGGGGAGCTCAAACTCACAGTTTCATGCCAGAACGATTGGCAATATGGTCTTCTTGATTGGCAACGTGCGTTTATTGAGGTTTCTGCTGTATTTGGGCAGATAGGCACATTTTGTTGTGTAGACGCCACTCGTCCAAATTGAGCGTCTTTTACTGGATTGAATGGCACTAAGCTGTTTGTCGGCCCCAGGGAGCTCCTCTCGCCAAATTTGAGCGTCTTTTGACTGGTATTAATGCACAAGCTGTTTTCTCGTACCCGGGGAGCTCAAAACTCACAGTTTCATGCCCAGAACTGATTGGAAAATATGGTCTTCTTGATGCAAACGTCTTTATTGAGGTTTCTGTTCTGCTGTACTTTGTCCGATATGGCACATTTTGTGGGTATGGAGCTCCTCTCGCCAAATTGAAGCGTCTTTTGACTGGATTTAATGCACTAGACGTAGACCCCAAAGCTGTTTTCCGGCCCCGGGAAAGGGGGGAGCTCCTCTCCGCCAAATTGAGCGTGCTTTGACTGATTTAATGCAGTTCAAAGCTGTTCTTTTCTCGGCCGGTGAGCTCAAAACTCACAGTTTTCATAGCCAGAACTGATTGGAAATAAGGTCTTCTTGAATGGCAAAACGTGTCTTATTATTGAGGTTTTTCTGCTGTATTTGGGTCAGATATGCACATTTTGTGTGTAGGAGCCCTCTCTGCCAAATTGAAGCTCTTTTGACTAGGATTTAATGCACTAAGCTGTTTGTTCGCCGGGGAGCCTCCTCATCGCCAAATTGAGCGTCTTTTGACTGGATTTAATGCCACTAAGCTGTTCTCGGCCGGGGAGCTCAAAAACTCACAGGTTCATTCATGCCAGAACTGATTGGAAATATGGTCTTCTTGATGGCAAAACGTGCTTTTATTGAGGTTTCTGCTGTAATTTGGTCAGATATGGCACATTTTTTGTGTTCAGAGTAGGAGCTCCCTCACCAAATTGAGCGTCCTTTTGACTGGATTTAATGCACTAAGCGGTTTCTATCTCGCCCGGGGAGCTCAAAACTCACAGTTTCATTGCCAGAACCGAGTGAAAGATGGTCTGCTTGATGGCAAACGTGCCTTTTATTGAGGTTTCTTCTGCTGTATTTGGTCAGGATATGGCACATTTTGTGTGTAGGAGCTCCCTTCGCCAAATTAGAGCGTCTTTTGACTGGATTTAATGCACTAAGCTGGTTTGTCGCCCAGGAGCTCCCTCTCGCCAAATTGAGCGTCTTTTGACTGGAATTAATGCACTAAGCGGTTTGCTCGGCCCGGGAGCTCAAGAACTCACAGTTTCATGCCAGAACTGATTGAAATATGTCTTCTTGATGGCATACGTGCTTTTATTGAGGTTTCTGCTGTTTTTGTCAGATATGCACCTTTTGTGGTGTAGGACTCCTCTCGCCAAATTGAGCGTCTTTGACTGGATTTAATGTCACTAAGCTGTTTTCTCGGCCCGGGAGCCATCAGTCAGCCAAATGAGCGGTCGTTTGAACTGGATTTAATGCATTGCTAAAAGCTTGTTTCTCTTCTCGTCCCGGGGAGCGTCAAAACTCACAGTTTTCATCCAGAACTGATTGAAATATGGTCTTCTTGATGGCAAACTGTGCTTTTATTGAGGTTTTCATCTTCTGCTGTATTTGGTCAGATATAGGCACATTTGTGTGTAGGAGCTCCCCGCCAAATTGAGCGTCTTTGACTGGATTTAATGCACTAAAGCTGGTTTGTCGCCCGGGAAGCGCCTCCCGGCCAAATTGAAGCCGTCTTTTGACGGGATTTATGCCACTAAGCTGTTTTTCTTCTTTTTCTCGGCCCGGGGGAGCTTCAAAACTCACAGTTTCATGCCAGAACTGATGTGGAAATCTGTCTTCTTGGATGCAAACGTTGCTTTTATTGAGGTTTCTGCTGTATTGGTCAGATATGGCACATTTTGTGTGTAGGAGCTCTCCTCACCAAATTGAGCGTCTTTTGAACTGGATTAATGGCACTAAGCTGTTCTCTCGGCCCCGGGGAGCTCAAATCTCACAGTTTCATGCCAGAACGATGGAAATATGGTCTTTGCTGAGCGGCAAACGTGCTTTTATTGAGGTTTCTGCTGTATTTGGTCCAGATATGGCACATTTGGTGTGTAGGAGCTCCTCTCGCAAATGGAGCGTCTTTTGACTGGATTAATGCACTAAGCTGTTTTCGGCCCGGGGAGCGTCCTCGCGCCAAATTGAGCGTCTTTTGACTGGAGTTAAAGCACTAAGCTGGTTCTTCTTCGGCCCGGGAGCTCAAAACCGCAACAGTTTCATGCCAGGAACGGATTGTGAAATAGGTCTTCTTGATGCAAAACGTGCTTTTATTAGGTTTCTTCTGCCTGGGATTTGTCAGATATGGCACATTTGTGTGTAGGAGCTCCTCTCAGCCAAATTGAGCGCTTTGACTGGATTAATGCACTACAGCTGTTCTTTCTCGGCCCGGAGGAGCTTCCTCTCCGCCAAACTTGAGCGTCTTTGACTGGATTTAATGCAACTAAAAGCTGTTTTCCTCGCCCGGGAGCTCAAACACACAGTTTCATGCCAGAACTGATTGGGAAATATGGTCTTCTTGATGGCAAACTGCTATGTAGTGAGGTTTCTGCTGGATTTGGTCTGATATGGCACATTTGTGTGTAGGAGCTCCTCTCACCAAATTGAGCGTCTTTGACTTGATTTAATGCACTAAGCTGTTTCTCGGACCCCGGGGAGCTCAAACTCACAGTTTCCATATGCCGAACTGATTGGCAAATATGGTCATCTTGATGGCAAACGTGCTTTTAGTGAGGTTTCTGCTGTATTTGGTCAGATATGGCACATTTGTGTGTAGGAGCTCCTCGCGCCAAATTGACGTCTTTTGACTGGATTTAATGCACTAAGCTGTTTGTCGGCCCAGGGAGCTCCTCTCGCTGGCCAAATTGAGCGTCTATTGACTGGAATAATGCACTAAGCTGGTTTCTTCTTTCTTCTCGCCCGGGGAGCCTCAAAACTCACAGTTTCCATCATGCCAAAACTGATTTTGGAAATATGGTCTTCTTGATGGCAAACGTGCCTTTTATTGAGGTTTCCTAGCGGTATTTGTCATATATGGCACATTTGTGTGTAAGGAGCTACCTCTCGCCAAATGAGCGTCATTTGACTGGAATTTAATGCACTAAGGTTTCTCGGCCCGGGGAGCTCCTCTCGCCAAATTGAAGCGTCTTTTGACTGATTTAATGCACTAAGCTGTGTCTACCTCGCCCGGGGAGCTCAAAACTCACAGTTTTCATCCCATGCCAGAACTGATTGGAAATATGGTCTTCGTGAAGGCGAAAAACGTGCTTTTATTGAGGTTTCTTTCTGCTGTATGTGGTCAAAAAGAAAATATGGCACAATTTTGTGTGTAGGAGCGCCTCTCGCCAAATTGAGCGTCTTTTGACCTGGATTTAATGCACTAAGCTGTTTGTCGGCCCGGGGAGCTCCCTCTCGCCAAATTGAGCGTCTTTTGACTGGATTAATGCACTAGCTGTTTCTCGGCACCCGGGGAGCTCAAAAACTCACAGTTTCCTGCCAAACTGATTGGAAATATGTCTTCTTGATGGCAAACGTGCGTTTATAGAGGTTTCTGCTGTATTTTGGTCAGATATGGCACATTTTGTGTGTAGGAAGGGCTCCTCTCACCAAATTTGAGCGTCTTTAGACTGGATTTAATGCAGCTAAAAGCTGTTTTCTCGCCGGGAGCTCAAAACATCACTAGTTTTCATGCCAGAACTGATTGGAAATATGGTCCCTTCCTTGATGCAAACGTGCTTTTATGAGGGTTCTTTTCTGCTGTATTTGGTCAGATATGCACATTTTGTGTGTAGGAGCCCGTCTCGCCAAATTGAGCGTCTTTTTGACTGATTAATGCACTAAGCTTGTCTTTTCTACGGCCCGTGGGAGCCCTCTCGCCAATTGAGCGTCTTTTGACTGGATTTAATGCACTAAGCTGTTTCTCGACCCGGGAGCTCAAAACCTCACAGTTCATGGCCAGAACTGATTTGGAATATGGATCTTCTTGATGGCAAACTTGCTTTTATTGAGGTTCTGCTGTTTTTGGACAGATATGGCACATTTTGTGTGGTAGGAGCCTCCTCTCGCCAAATTGAGCGTCTTGTTTGACTGATTTAATGCACTAACTGTGTGTCGGCCCGGGAGCTCCTCTCCCCAATTGAGCGTCTTTTGACTGATTTAATGCAACTAAGCTGTTTCTTCTCGGCCCGGGAGCTCAAAACTCACAGTTTCATGCCAGAACTGATTGGAAATATGGTCTTCTTGTGGCAAACGTTGCGTTTATTGAGGTTTCTTCTCGTGCTGTAATTTGGTCAGATATGGCACATTTTGTGTGTAGGAGCTCCTCTCACCAAATTGAGCGTACTTTTTGACTGGATTTAATGCACTAAGCTGTTTCTCGGACCCGGGGAGCTCAAAACCACAGTTTTCAATGCAGAACTGATTGGAAAGATGGTCTTTCTTGATTGGCAAACGTCCTTTTATTGAGGTTGTGCTGTATTTGGTCAGATGATGGCACATTTTGTGGGTAGGACTCCTCTCCCGCCAAATTGAGCGTCTTTTGACTGGATTTAATGCACTATGCTGTTTGTCGGCCCGGAAACAGGGAGCTCCTCCTCGCCAAATTGAGCGTCTGTGACTGGAAAAATGCACTAACTGTTGTCTCTCGCCCGGGAGCTCAAAACTCACAGTTTCATGCCAGAACTGATTGGAAATACGGTCTTCTTGATGCAACGTGCTTTTATTGAGGTTTCTGCTAGTATTTGGTCAGATATGGCACATTTTGTGTGTAGAGCTCCTCCGCCAAATTGAGCGTCTTTTGGACTGCGGATTTAATGCACTAACGTTTCTCGGATCCCGGGGACTCCTCTACGCCAAATTGAGCGCTTTTGACTGGATTTAATGCTCTAAGCTGTTTCTTCTCGGCCCGGGACTCAAAACTCACAGTTTTCATGCCAGAACTGATTGGAAATATGGGTCTTCTTGATGGCAAACGTGCTTTATTGAGGTTTCTTTCTAGCGGAATTTTGGTCAGATATGGCACATTTTGGGTGTAGAGGCCCTCCTCGCCAAATTGAGCGTCCTTTTGACTGGATGTAATGCACTAAGCTGTTTGTCGGCCCGGGAGCTCCTCTCGCCAAATTGAGCGTCCTTTTGACTGGATTTAATGCACTAAGCTGTTTCTCCGGAACCCCGTGGGGAGCTCAAACTCACAGTTTCATGCCAGAACTGATTGGAAATATGGTCTTCTTGATGGCAAACTGCGTTTATTGAGGTTTCTGCTGATTTGGTCAGATATGGCACAGTTTGTGTGTAGGAGCTCCTCTCGCCAAATTGGAGCGTCTTTTGACTGGATTTAATGCACTAAGCTGTTTGTCGGCCCCGGGAGCTCCTCTCGCCAAAATTGTGCGTGCTTTTGACTGGAATTAATGCACTAAGCTGTTTCTCGGCCCGGGAGCTCAAGAAACTCCATTTTCATGCAGAACTGATTGGAAATATGGTCTTCTTGATGGCAAACGTTGCTTTATTTGAGGTTTTTCTGCTGCTATTTGGTCAGATATTGGCACATTTTGTGTGTAGACTCCTCCGCCAATTGAGCGTCTTTTTGAGACTGGATTGAATGCACTAAGCTGTTCTCTCCGGACCCGGGAGCGCCCTCGCGCCAAATAGCGTCTTTTTGACTGATTTAATGCACTAAGCTTGTTTACTCGGCCCGGGAATCTCAAAAACTCACAGTTTCATGCCCCATAACTGATTGGAAATATGTCTCTTGATGCAAACGTGCTTTTATTGAGGTTTCTGCTGTTTTGGTCAGATAGGGCACATTTTTGTGTAGAGCTTCCTCTCACGCCAAATTGAGCGTCTTTTTGACTGGATTTAATGCACTAACTGTTCTGTCGCTACCCGGGGAAGCACCTCTCGCCCAAATTGAGCGTCTTTTGACTGGAATTAAATGCACTTTAGCTGTTCTCGGCCCGGGGAGCTCAAAACTCACAGTTTCATGCCAGAACTGATTGAAATATGGTCCTTCTTGATGGCAATCGTGACCTTTTATTGAGGTTTTCTGCTGTGTTGGTCAATATGGCACATTTTGTGTGTAGGAGCTCCTCTCGCCAAATGGAGCGACTTTTTGACTGGATTAAATGCACTAAGCTGTTTCTCGCACGGGGAGCTCCTCTCGCCAAATTGGCCGTCTTTTGACTGGATTAATGCACCTAAGCTGTTTTTCTCTGGCCCGGGGAGCTCAAAACTCACAGGTTTCATGCCAGAACTGATTGGAAATAGGTCTTCTTGAAGGCAAACGTGCATTTTATTGAGGTTTTCCTGCGTATTTGGGTCAGATATGGCACATTTTGTGTGTAGGAACTCCTCTCGCCAAATTTGAGCGGCCGCTTTTTGACTGATTTTAATGCACGAAGCTGTTTTCTCCCTCGGACCCCGGGGAGCTCCTCTCGCCAAATTTGAGCGTCTTTGACGGATTTTAATGCACTAAGCTGTTCCTCCGGCCCGGGAGCTCAAAACTCAACAGTTTCATGCCAGAACTGATTGGAAATAGGTCTTCTGATGGCAATACGGCTTTATTGAGTTTCCTGCTGTATTTTGGTCAATATGCACAGTTTGTGTGTAGGAGCTCCTCTCACCAAATTGAGCGTCTTTTTTGACTGGATTTAATGCACTAAGCTGTTTCTCCGGCCCGGGGAGCTCAAAACTCACTGTTTTCTTGCCCGATACTCGATGTGGAATTATGGTCTCCTTGATGGCAAACGTGCTTTTATTGAGGTTTCTGCGTATTTGGTCAGAGATGGCACATTGTTGTGTGTCAGGACAGCGTCCTCTCCGCCAAATGAGCGTCTTTTTGAACTGGGATTTAATGCACTAATCAGTTTGTCGCCCAGGGAGCTCTCTCTCACCAAATTGAGCGATCTTTTGACTGAATTAATGCACTAAAGCAGTTTCTCGGCCCGGGGAGCTCAATAACTCACAGTTTCAATGGCCAGAACTGATTGGAATTATGGTCCTTCTTGATGGGCAAACGTGCGTTTATTGAGGTTTCCCTGCTGTATTGTTGGTCAAAATGCACAGTTTGTGTGTAGGAGCTCCTTCTCGCCAAATTGGACGTTCTTTTGACTGGATTTAATGCACTAAGCTGTTTCTCGGCCCGGGGAAGCTCCTCTCGCCAAATTGAGCGTCTTTGGACGGGAAAGGGGGGGATTTAATGGCCCACTAAAGCTGTTTCTCCAGGCCCGGGAGCTCAAAACTCACAGTTTCATGCCAGAACTGATTGGAAATATGGTCTTCTTGATGGCAAACGTGCTTGTAGTTTATTGAGGTTTCTGCTGTATTTTGGTCAATATGGCACATTTGGTGGTGTAGGAAGCTCCTCTCGCCAAATTGACGTCTTTTCTGACCTGGATTTAATGCAACTAAGCTGTTTTGTCGGCCCGGGGAGCTCTCTCGCCAAAATTGAGCGTCGTTTTGACTGGATTTAATGCACTAAAGCTGTTTCTCGGAGACCGGGCGCTCAAAACTCACAGTCTCATAATTCATGGACAGAACTGATTGGAAAATATGGTCTTCTTGATGGCAAACGTGCTTTTATTAACGGTTTCTGTCTGCTGTATTGGTCAATTGCACATTTGGTGTGTAGGAGCTCCTCTCCGCCAATTGAGCGTCTTTTGAACAGGATTTAATGCACTAAGCTGTTTGGCGGCCCGGGGAGCTCCCCCTCGCCAAATTGAGCGTCTTTTGACTGGAAATTAATGCACTGAAGCTGTTCTACCTTCTTTCTTTTCCCTCGGCCCCCGGGACGTCAAAACTCACAGTTTTCATGCCAGAACTGAATTGAATTATGGTCTCCTTGAGGGCAAACCGTCTTTTATTGAGGTTTCTGCTGTAATTTGTTCAGATATGGCACATGTTGTGTGTAGAGCTCCTCCTCGCCAAATTTGAGCGTCTTTTGACTGGATTTAATGCACAACGGTTTTCTTCGGCCCCGGGGAGCCTCCTCTCGCAAATTGAGCGTCTTTTGACTGGATTTTAATGCACTAAAGCTGTTTTCTCCTGGCCCGGGAGCTCAAAACTCACAAGTTTCATGCCAGAACTGATTGGAAATATGGTCTTCTTGATGCAAACGGGGCTTTTATTGAGGTTTTCTGCTGTATTTGGTCAGATATGGGAACATTTTGTGTGTAGGAGCTCCTCTCGCCAAATTGAGCGTCTTTTTGACTGGATTTAATGCACTAAGCTGTTATTCTCCGGCCCGGGGAGCTCCTCGTCGCCAAATTGACGTCTTTTTGACGGATTTAATGCACTAAGAGCTGTTTCTTCTCGGGGGCCCGGGGAGCTCAAAACCCAACAGTTTTCATGCCAAAACTGGTTGAAATATGGTCTTCTTGAATGGCAAACGTGCTTTATTGAGGTTTCTGCTGTATTTGGTCAGCATATGGCACATTTAAATGCACTAAGCTGATTTCTTCTCGGCCCGGGGAGCTCTCTCCAGCCAATTTGAGCGTCTTTTGACTGGATTTAATGCACTAAGCTTTTTCTTTCTTTTTTTCTTTTTTCATCGGCCCGGGGAGCCTCAAAAACTCACAGTTTCATGCCAGAACTGAGTGAAATATGGTCTTTCTTGATGGCAAACGTGCTTTTATTGAGGGTTTCTGGCTTATTGTTGGTCAGATATGGCACATTTTGTGGTAGGAGCTCCTCTCCAGCCAAATTTGAGCGTCTTTTGACTGGGATTTAATGCACTAGCTGTTTGTCGGCCGGGGAGCTCCTCTCGCCAAATTGAGCGTCTTTTGACTGGATTAATGCACGCAAAGCTGTTTCTCGGCCCGGGGAGCTCAAAACTCAACAGTTTTTCATGCCAGAACTGATTGGAATAGGGTCCCTTCTTGATGGCAAACAGTGCTTTTATTGAGGTTTCTGCTTGTATTTGTCAGAGATGGCACAGTTTGTGTGGAGAGCTCCTCTCCATCGCCAATTGAGCGTCTTTGACTGGATTTAATGCACTAAGCTTTGTCGGCCCCTGGGAGCTCCTCTCAGGGCCAAATGGAGCGTCTTTTGACTGGAATTATTGCAACTAAGCAGTTCTCGGCCCGGGGAGCTCAAAACTCACAGTTTCATGCCAGAACTGATTGGAAATATGTCTTCTTGATGGCAAACGTGCTTTTATTGATGGTTTCTGCTGTATTTGTCAGATATGCACCATTTTGTGGTGTAGAGCTCCTCTCTCAGCCAAATGGAACGTTCTTTTGACTGGATTTAATGCACTAAGCGCGTTTCTCTCGCCCCGGGGAGCTCAAAACCTCACAGTTACATGCCAGAAACTGATTGGAAATATGGGCTGTCTTGATGGCAAACTGGCTTTATTGAGGTTTCTGCTGTATTTTGGTCCAGATATGCACATTTTGTGTGTAGGAGCTCCTCTCGCCAAATTGAGCGGTCTTTGACTGGATTGAAATGCACTAAAGCTGTTCTCGGCCCGGGAGCTCCTCTCGCCAAATTGAGCGTCTTTTGACTGGATTTAATGCACTAAGCTGTTTCTCGGCCCGGGGACTCAAAACCTCCACAGTTTCATGCAGAACTATTGGAATATGGTCTTCTTGATGGCAAACGTGCTTTTTATGAGGTTTCTGCCTGTATTTGGTCAGTATGGCACAATTTGTGTGTAGGAGCTCCTCTCGCCAAATTGGGAGCGGTCTTTTGACTGGATTTAATGCACTAAGCTTTTGTCGGCCCAGGGAGCTCCTCTCGGCCAAATTGACGTCTTTTGACTGGAATTAAATGCACTAAGCTGTTTCTCGGCCCGGGGAGCTCAAAACTCACAGTTTCATGCCAGAACTTGATTGGAAATATGTCTGTCTTGAGGCAAACGTGCTTTTATTGAGGTTTCTGCGTATTTGGTCAGATATGGACAGTTGTGTGTAGAGCTTCCTCTCCGCCAAATTTTGAGCGTCTTTTGACTGGATTTAATGCACTAGAGCTGTTTCTTCTCGGCCCGGGGAGCTCCTCTTTTTCGCCATATTGAGCGTCTGTTGACCTGGATTTAATGCACTAAGCGTTTCTCGGTCCCCGGGGAGCTCAAAACTCACAGTTCATGCCAGAACTGATTGGAAATATGGTCTTCCTTGATGGCAAACGTGCTTTTATTGAGTTTCGCTGTATTTGGTCAGATATGGCACAGTTGTGTGTAGGAGCTCCTCTCGCCAAGTGAGCGTCTTTTGACTGGATTGAATGCACTTATGCTGTTCACTCGCCCGGGGAAGCTCCTCTCGCCAAATTGAGCGTCTTTTGACTGGATTTAATGCACTAAGCTGTTTCTTTTCGCGGCCCGGAGCTCAAGAACTCACAGTTCATGCCAGAACTGATTGGAAATAGGGTCTTCTTGATGCAAACGTGCCTTTATTGAGGTTCTGCTGTATTGGTCAGATATGGCTACATTTTTGTGTGAGGAGCTCCTCAGCTCCAGCCAAATTGAGCGTCTTTTGACTGGATTTTTAAGCACTAAGCTGTTTTGTTCAGGCCCGGGGAGCTCCTCTCGCCAAATTGAAGCGTCTTTTGACTGGAGTTAATGCACTAGCTGTTTCTCGGGACCCCCGGGAGCTCAAAACTCACAGTTCTCATGCCAGAACTGAGTGGAAATAATGGTCTTCTTGATGGGCAAACGGCTTTTATTGAGGTTTCTTCTGCTGTATTTGGTCAGATATGGCACATTTTGTGTGTAGGCAGCTACCTCTCGCCTTCAGTATCAAATTGACGTCTTTTGACTGGATTTAAATGCACTAAGCTGTTTGTCGCCGGGGAGCTCCTCTCAAGCCAAATTGGAGCGTCTTTGACTGGAATTAAGCACTAAGCTGTTTTTCTCGGCCCGGGGAGCTCAAAAACTCACATTTCATGCCAGAACTGATTGGAAATATGGTCTTCTTGATGGCAAACGTGCTTTTAATATGAGGTTCTGCTGTATTTGGTCAGATATGGCAACATTTTGTGTGTAGGAGCTCCTCTCGCCAAATTGAGCGTCTTTTGACTGGATTTCAATACATGCACTAAGCTGTTTCTTCCCTCGCCCGGGGAGCTCCTCTCGCCAAATTTTACTCTTTTTGACCTGGATTTTATGCATTTCTAAGCTGTTTCTCGTCCCGGGGAGCTCAAAACTCAAACTCACAGTTTTCATGCAGAACTGAATTGGTAATAGGGTCTTCCTTGATGGCAAACGTGCTTTAGTGAGGTTTCTGCTGTATTTTGGTCTGATATGGCAACATTTTGTGTGTAGAGCTCCTCTCGGCCAACTTGGAGCTGCTTTTGACCTGGGATTTAAGTGCACTAAGGGCTGTTTCTCGGCCCGGGGAAGCTCCTCTCGCCAAATTAGCGGCTTTTGACTGGATTTAATGCACTAAGCTGTTTCTCGGCCCGGGGAGCTCAAAACTCACAGTTTTTCATGCCAGAACTGATTTGGAAATATGTCTTCTAATCTTGATGGCAAACGTGCTTTTTATTGGAGGTTTCTGCTGTATTTGGTCAGATATGGCAACATTTAAATGCACTAAGCTGTGCATCTCGGCCCGGGGAGCTCCTCTCGCCAAATTGAGCGTCTTTTGACTGGATTTAAGGCTCTAAGCTGTTTCTCCTCTTTCTCAGGCCTTCTATTCGGGAGCTCAAAACTCACAGTTTCATGCCAGAACTGATTGGAAAATATGGTCTTCTTGATGGCAAACGTGCTTTTATTGAGTTTCTGCTGTATTTGGTCAGATATGGCATCATTTTTGTGTGTAGGAGCACCTCTCGCCAAATTGAGCGTCTTTTGACTGGATTATGCACTAAGAGTCTGGTTGTCGGCCCGGGAAGCCTCCCTCGCCAAATTGAGCTCTTTGACTGGATTTTGTAATGCACTAAGCTGTTTTCTCTCGGGCCCGGGGAGCTCAAAACTCTCAGTTTCATGCCCAAACTGATTGGAAAATATGGTCTTCTTGATGCAAACGTCCTTTTATTGAGTTTCTGCTGTACTTTGGATCAGATATGGCACATTTTTGTGTGTAGAGCTCCTCTCACGACCGCCAAATTGGAGCGTCTTTTGACTGGATTTTAATGCACTAAGCTGTTTTGTCGCCCGGGGAGCTCCTCGTCGCCAATTGAAGCGTCGTTTGACCTGGATTAATGCACTAAAAAGAGCTGTTTATCGGCCCCCGGGGAGCTCGAAACTCACAAGTTTCATGCCAGAACTGATTGAAAGATGTCTTCTTGATGGCAAACGGCTTTTTAAATATATGGCGGTTCTGCTGTATTTTGGTCAGATATGGCTCATTTTGTGTGTAGGAGCTCCTCGCCGCCAAATTTGAGCGGTCTTTTGACTGGATTAATGCACGAAGCTGTTTTCTTCTACGCCCGGGGAGCTCCTCTCCCCAAATTGAGCGTCTTTTGACTGATTTAATGCACTAACGTTTTCTCGCCCCAGGAGCGCAAAACTCACATTTCATGCCAGAACTGATTGGAAATATGTCTTCTTGATGGCAAAAACGTGCTTTTATGAGGTTTCTGCTGTATTTGGTCAGATATGGCACATTTTGTGTGTAGGAGCTCCTTCTCAACACAAATTGAGCGTCTTTTGACTGGATTTAATGCACTAAGCTGTTTCGCGGCCCGGGGAGCTCCTCTCAGCCAAATTGAGCGTCTTTTGACTGGTTTTAATCACTAAGCTGTTTCTCGGGCCCGGGGAGCTTCAAAACTCACAGTTTTCATGCCAGAACTATTGGAAAGAGGTCTTCTTGATGGAACTGCTTTTATTGAGGTCTCTGCTGTATTTGGTCAGATATGGCACATTTTGTTGTGTAGGAGCTCCTCTCGAGCCAATTGAGCGTCTTTGACTGGAATTTAAGGCACTAAGCTGTTTTCGGCCGCGGGAGCTCCCTCGCCAATTGAGCCCGTCTTTTGACTGAATTAATGCACTAACTGTTTTCTCGCCCGGAGCTCAAAACTCACATTTGTTCATCCAGAACTGAATTGGAAATATGTCTTACTTGATGGCAAACGTGGCTTTTTAATTGAGGTATCTGCTGTATTTGGTCAATATGGCATACATTTGTGTGTAGGGGAGCCTCCCTCGCCAATTGACGTCTGTTGACTGGATTTAATGCACTAAAGCTGTTTCCGGCCCGGGGAAGCTCAAAACTCACAGTTTTCAATGTCCAGAACTGATTGGAAAATATGGTCTTCTTGATGGCAAACGTGCTTTTATTTTCCAATCAGTTCTGGCATGAAACTGTGAGGTTTGTGAGCTGCCCCCCGGGCCGAGAAACAGCTTTAGTGCATTAAATCCAGTCAAAAGAACGCTCAATTTGGGCGAGAAGGAGCTCCGTACACACAAAATGTGCATATCTGACCAAATACAGCAGAAACCTCAATAAAAGCACGTTTTTGCCATCAAGAAGTACCATATTTCCAATCAGTTCTGCATGAAACTGTGATTTTGACCCCCCCGGCCGAAAACAGCTAGTGCATTAATCCAATCAGTAAAAAAAAAAAAAAAGACGCTCCAATTTGGCGAGAGAGCTCCTACACACAAATTGTGCCATATCTGACCATATAACAGCAGAAACCTTCAATAAAAGCACTTTGCCATCAAGAAGACCATAGTTTTCCAATCAGATTCTGGTTCTGGGCATAAACGTGAGTTTTTGAGCTCACCCCGGGCCGAGAAACAGCTTAGTGCATTAAATCCAGTCAAAAGACGCTCATTTGGCGAGAGGAGCTCCTACACACAAAATGGTCCATATCTAACAAATACAGCAGAAAACCACAATAAAAGCACGCACGTTTTGCCATCAAGAAGACCATAGTTCCAATCAGTTCTCTGGCATGAACTGGAGTTTTGAGCTCCCCGGGCGAGAAACACTTAGTGCATTAAATCCAGTCAAAAGACGCTCAATGTTGGCGAAGAGTTCGTACACACAAAATATGCCATATCTGACTGACCAAATACAGCAGAAACCCAATAAAAGCACGTTTGCCATCAAGAATGACCATATTTTCCAATCAGTCTGGCATGAAACTGTGAGTTTTGAGCTCGCCCGGCCGAAAACAGCTTAGTGCAATTAAATCCAGTCAAAAGAACAACCCTCATTTGGCGAAGAGGAGCTCTCCCCGGGCCCGAGAAACAGCTAGTGCATTAAAATCCAGAGTCAAAAGACGACATCAATTATTGGCGAGAGGAGCTCCTACACACAAAATGTGCCAATATCTGACCAAATACAGCAGAATCCTCAATAAAAGCACGTTTGCCATCAAAGAAGACCATATTTCCAATCAGTTCTGGCATGAACTGAGAGTTTTTGAGCTCCCCGGCCGAGAAACAGCTTAGTGAATTAAATCCAGTCAAAAGACGGTCAATTTGGCGAGAGAGCTCCTCCGGCCGAAAACAGCTTAGTGCATTAAATTCCAGTCACAAGACGCTCAATTTTGGCGAGCGGAGCTCCTACACACAAAATGTTGCCATATCTGACCAAATACAGCAGAAACCCTCAAGAAAAGCCACGTTGCCATCAGAAGATCCATATTTCCCATCATTTCCTGGCATGAAACTGAGAGTTTTTGAAGCTTCCCCCCGAGCCGAGAAACAAGCTTAGTGCAATTAAATCCGGGTTCAAAAGACGCTCAAATTTGGCGAGAGGAGCTCCCCGGCCGAGAAACGCTTAGTGCATTAAATCCAGTCAAAAGACGCTCTATTTGGCGAGAGGCAGCTCCTACAAACAAAATGTGCCATATCTGACCAAATAGTTAACAGCAGAAACCCTCAATAAAAGCACGTTTGCCATCAAGAAGACCATATTTCCAATCAGTACTGCATGAAACTGAGAGTTTTGCGGCTCCCCGGGCCCGAGAAACAGCTTTAGTGGCATTAAATCCATCAAAAGACGCTCAATTTGGCGAGAGAGCTCCCCGGGCCGAGAACAGCTAGTGCATTAAATCCAGTCAAAAGACCTCAATTTGGCGAGAGGAGCTCCTACACACAAAATGTGCCAAGCTGACCACATACAGCAGAACCTCAATAAAAGCACGTATGCCATCCAAGAAACCCCATTTTCCAATCATTTTCTGGCATGAAACTGAGAGTTTTGATCTCCCGGGCCGAAAGACAGCTAGGGGGCATTAAATCCAGTCAAAAGCCGCTCAATTGGCGAGAGGAGTTCTACCACAAAATGTGCCCATATCTGACCAAATACAGCAGAAACCTCAATAAAAGCACTTGCCATCAAGAAGACCATATTTTCCAATCAGTTCTGGCATGAAACTGGAGTTTTGGAGCTCCCCCCGGGCCGAGAAACAGCTAGGGCATTAAATCCAGTCAAAAGACGCTCAATTTTGGCGAGAGGAGCTCCCTACCACAAATGTGCCATACTGACCAAATACAGCAGAAACCTCAATAAAGCACGTTTTGCCATCAAGAACCATATTCCAATCAGTTTCTGGCATGAAACTGTGAGTTTTTGAGCTCCCCGGGGCCGAGAAACAGCTTGTGCATTAAATCCAGTCAAAGACGCTCAATTTGGCGAGAGGAGCTCCAACACACAAAATGTTGCCATATCTGACCAAATACACAGAAACCTCAATAAAAGCACGTTTGCCATCAAGAAGACCATATTTCCAATCAGTTCTGGCATGAAACTGTGAGTTTTGAGCTCCCCGGGCCGAGAAACAGCTTAGTGCATTAAATCCAGTCAAAAGACGCTCAATTTGGCGAGAGGAGCTCCTACACACAAAATGTGCCATATCTGACCAAATACAGCAGAAACCTCAATAAAGCACGTGCCACAAGAAGATATTTCAACGTGCATAAAGGATTTTAGCTCCGGCCGAGAAACAGCTATGATTAACCAAGACGCTCATTTGCGAGAGATCCAACAATGCATATCAGCAACAAAGAGCCCATTTTGGCAAGAGAGCCCCCGCCAACAGCTATGCTAATCCACAAGACTCAATCGAGAGTTCACACAATGCTATGACAATACACAGAACAAACATTGCCACAGAAGACTATTCAATCATCGCAGAAGATTTTGAGCCCGGCGAGAACAGCTATGCTAACATCAAAAGACCTCAATTGCGAAGGAGCTACACAAAATCCATACACCAAATACAGCAGAACCTCATAAACACTTTCCATCAAGAAGACCAATTCAATCATCTGGCAGACTGATTTGATCCCGCCGAGACACTTAGGATAACCATAAAGCGCTCAATTGGCGAAGGAGTCCTACACACAAAATGTGCCATATCTGACCAAATACAGCAGAAACCTCAATAAAAGCACGTTTGCCATCAAGAAGACCATATTTCCAATCAGTCTGGCATGAAACGGAGTTTGAGCTCCCGGGCCGAGAACACTAGTGCATTAAATCCAGTCAAGACCTCATTGCGAGAGGAGTCCTACAACAAAATGTGCCATATCTGACCAATACAGCAGAAACCTCAATAAACACGTTTGCCATCAAAGACCATATTTCCAATCATTCTGGCATGAACTGTGAGTTTGACTCCCCGGCCGAGAAACAGCTAGTGCTAAATCCAGTCAAAGACGCCAATTTGGCGAGAGGAGCTCCTACACACAAAATGGCCATATCTGACCAAATACAGCAGAAACCTCAATAAAGCACTTGCCATCAAGAACCATATTTCCAATCAGTTCGGCTGAAACTGAGTTTTGAGCTCCCCGGGCCGAGAAACAGCTAGTGATTAAATCCAGTCAAAACGCTCAATTTGGCGAGAGGATCACACACAAATGTGCAATCTGACCAAATACAGCAAAACCTCAATAAAAGCACGTTTGCCATCAAAGACCATATTCCAATCAGTCTGCATGAAACTGTGATTTTGAGCTCCCCGCCGAAACAGCTTCCTCAAAAACGTCAATTTGCGAAGAGTCTACACAAATTGCCAAAAACACATTTGCCATCAGACCAAAACACGCAAACTGATTGAGTCCCCGGCCAAACACTTTGCATAAACCGTATTTGAGCTCTCGGGAGAGGGCCGCTAATCCAAAATTGCAAATTACCAATAAGAGACCCAAAAAGCATTTGCCATCAAGAAACCATAACATTCCAGTCATTCATAGTTGAGTTTTGAGCTCCCGCAAGACAGCTAGTCATAAAAGTCAAAAGCCAATGGAAGAGCCCGCCAACACGCTAATCTCAAAACTCATGCAGGATTCAAAATGCCATAACAATACGAGAAACCAAAAAAGTTGCCAAGAAACCATTTACATCGGCTGAAGAGTTACCCGGGCCAAAACCAGCAAACTCAAAGACTATCAGAGAGACCAAAAGTCCATAATCTGCCAAACAGAAAACACATTCGAGTCAAACAAAATTCAAACTACAAAGCAGAACCTCAAAAAAGACTTGAAAAACCAATTCCATCAGTTGGATAAGTTTGACCCCGAGAAAAATATCAGCAAA
>JAWZSL010000282.1:7500-22500 GCA_034769285.1 Lutjanus argentimaculatus | reverse complement strand
TCGTTCATGGGAAATAATTGCAATCCCCAATCCCTATCACGAGTGGGGTTCAGCGGTGTTCCCAGCCTCACGGAGAAGGGTAGACACACGCTGTATCCACTCAGTGTGTCCGCGCGTGCAGCCCCGGACATCTAAGGGCATCACAGACTGTTATTTGCTCAATATGTTGTGGTGAACGCCACTTGTCCCTCTAAGAAGTTGGAGACTGACCGCCAACGGGGCGCGTAATAGTTAGCATGCGGAGTCTCGTTCGTTATCGGAATTAACCAGGACAAAAATCGCTCCACCAAACTAAGAAACGGCCATGTGCACCACACCCACAGAATCGAGAAAGAGAAAGAGATATCAATTCTGTAATTCTTTCCGTGTCAGGTCCGGGTGACGGTTTCCCGTGTTGAGTCCAAATTAAGCCGCAGGCTCCACTCTGGTGGTGCCCCTTCCGTCAATTCCTTTTTAAGTTTCAGCTTTGCAATACCATACTCCCCCCGGAACCAAAGACTTTGGTTTCCCGGGAGGCTGCCCGGCGGGTCATGGGAATAACGCCGTCCGGATCGCTAGTTGGCATCGTGTATGGTCGACTACGTCGGTATCTGATCGTCTGTCGAACCTCAGACTTTCGTTCTTGAATTACATGATAAACATTGTCTTGGGCCCCCAAAATGCTTTTCGCTTTCGTGCCGTCTTGCAGCCGGTCCAAGGATTTACCGCTAGCGGCCACAATACGATTGCCCTCCGGTCCGTCCTCTTAATCATGCCCCAGTCTCAGAGATGAATAACCCCAAAATAGAAACCGCGAGTCCTATTCCATTATTCCTAGCTGCGGTATTCAGGCGACCGGGCCTGCTGTTGAACACTCTAATTTTTTCAAAGTAAAGCTTCGGACCCCGCGGGACACTCAGCTACAGAGCATCGAGGGGGGGGGGCGCCGAGGAGGCAGGGGCTGGGACAGAGGTTAGCTCGCTCGTCGGCGGACCGTCAGCTCGATCCCGAGATCCAACTACGAGCTTTTTAAACTGCAGCAACTTTAAGATACGCTATTGGGAGCTGGAATTACCCCCGCGGCTGCTGCACCAGTCCTTGCCCTCCAATTGATCTAGTTTAAAGGTTTAAAGTGTACTCATTCCAATTACAGGGCTCGAAGAGTCCTGTATTGTTATTTTTCGTCCACTTACATCCACCGAGTCGGGAAGTGGGTAATTATCGCGCGCCTGTGCTTCTTGATGTGGTTAGCCGTTTCTGCAGGGCTCCCTCTCCGGAATCGAATCCTGATTCCCCGTACCCGTGGTCACCATGGTAGGCACAGAAATAGTACCATCGAAAGTTGATAGGGCAGACATTCGAATGAGACGTCGCGGCCACGGGGGCTGCGATCGGCTCCGTGGTTATCTAGAGTCACCAAAGCGGGCCGGGCCCCAGAGGGGGAACCCGCATGGTTTTGGTTTTGGATCTGATAAATGCACGCATCCCCGGAGGTCAGCGCTCGTTTGCTGTATTAGCTCTAGATTTGCAACAGTTATCCAAGTAACGGTAGAGCGATCAAAGGAACCATAACTGATTTAATGAGCCTATTGCAGGTTTCACTGTACTGGCCGTGTGTACTTTGACTTGCATGGCTTAACTTTGAGACAAGCATATGCTACGGGGCAGGATCAACAGAGTAGCCCTCGGGGGCACCGACCGGGCGGCGCGGGAACGCGCCGCCCGGCGGCCGTCGCGTACTCTCGGGTGGTGGAAGAGACTGGCCTTACCGCCGGGTGGGGGAGGGGGCCCTCCTCCGGGGAAGGAAGGTCCGAACCGGCTGGGAGGGCCGAAGCGTTGAGAGGCGACGACGGGGTCGTTCGGGTCTCCCTAGGAGGGGACGGGTTCGAGAAACACGGGTTGCTTTCGCAGCCGTGCGACCGGGTTAGCGCTTGAGTCGGGCCGGGTTTCCGCCCGGCAGGGGAGCCGCGGACACCGCGCGCGACGGGGCTGCAGTTGGTAAGCCGGCTGGGACAGACGGGGCGTCTCGGTTCTCGCTACCTATCGGTGTCGGGCCCAGGCTCGGGATGAGAAGCGGAGGAGGGCTCCGGTGGAGGGCCTCCTGGGGGCCCGTGCCCCGGCGGCCGTGGAGGCGAACACCGCGGCGGTGATGGAGGGAACCGTCCGCCCGAAAACGCCGACGCGAGGCCGGGCCGGCGGGGGCCCTCGGATGGCGGGTCACGGTTGCCGAATCGGACGGTGGTGCGTTCAGGGTAAGGTTCTAGGGTGGTAGGGTAGGGTAGGGTTAGGGTTAGGGTAGGGTTAGGGTAGGGTAGGGTTGGTATGGTAGGGTAAGGCGGGCAGCAGCGGTTGGAAATAGCCTGGAGCAGCGAGGCCCCGCCTTTCCCCCGTGCGGTGCGGACGCACGATCTCTGAGGACGGCGGGGCTCTCGCGGAAGGTCACGTCGAGCTGAGGGTCCGGGCTCCCGGAAATCGCCCGTAGAGTCGGTCTCGGCGGACCCGGCCTGCCGTAGGTGCCCGCGGCTGAGGTAAAGGAAAAAATGTGCCCTCACGCCGTCTGCCGGCTTTCCCTGTGCGAAAACACTTGGAAAATGTGCCGTGAGGGGGGGGGGGGCGCTGGGCCTCCGTACACCCCGGGGCGCCGCCCCGCCCTTCTTTTCGGTCCGAAAAACACTTTGAAACGAAAAGTGGAAACGAAAAGTGGATACGAACGGAACGAAACGAAACGAAACGGAAGAAACGGAACGAGAAAAAAAAGGAAGAAAAAAGAGAAGAAGAAGAAGAGGAAGAAAAAAAAAAACCTCGATACCAGGACGGGACGGGAGAGGAGGGAGCCCTCTCGCCTTGTTCCTGTCAAAAAACACACGGGCCCAAACCAGGCCCCCCCCCCCCGGGGTGGGGGGGGGGGGCCCCCCCCTGGACCCGGGGGGGGGGGCCCCCCCGGGCCGGGGACCCGCTGGACGATCGATTGTGAATTTCATTTTTCAGGCTGAACTTGCCCTTTTAATCATGCTTTGCAAGCACCTGTAGCCAGCGGGCTCCTTACCCCAGCACCCTGGCCCCTCCTACGGGAACCGGCACCAGGGACCGGGACCCAAGCTCACCCCCATACACCACTGGATGTTTATTGTTTTTGGGCTGGGTGAGCTAGCCTTTAATCAAGCTTATACATGCATCTGCAAACCTGGCAGGCTGCTTCCCCAAACACCTCGCCCACCACTTCCGGCCCCGGCCCCGGCCCCGGCCCGGCCCCGGCTCACCCCTGGCAACCACTGGATGTTGATTGTGAATTTTCATTTTTAGGCTGAACTGCCCTTTAATCAGCTTTGCCTGCCACTGTTAGCCCAGGGGGGGGTTCCTTCCCCGGCACCTGGCCACCACCATGGGCTCACCACCCATGCCCATGCCCATGCCATGCCCAGGGCACCAGGACACAGGCACAGGCACAGGACACAGGCAAGGCACAGCACAGGCTCCCAGCTCACCTCTGACACCCTCTGGCTCTCTGGCGGACGTTCATTGTTTTTGGGGGCTTTGCTGAGCCGGCCTTTAATCACGCTATGCACGATCTGTAACCGGCAGGCTCCTTCCCCAGCGCCCTGCTCTCTCCGGGTGGGGCCGGGGGACTCGGGGACTCGGGCACCAGGCACCCCCGCCACCACCCTGGGAACCCGAATCCCGACCGCACCTCCAGCTCGGGCCCCGACTCGGGGCTCGCTCACCCCCCACTTCCAGACACCCTGGTGGGTGGGAGGCGCGCCTCCGCCTCCAGGACCCTGACCTCCACTAGGACCCGGGGACCCACCCTTAAGCACCGCCGACTGACTGCACTTTGAAAAAACGCAGCTGCCGGATGTTCGTGCCCCTGGTACAGCGGCCGAAAGTTTCGCGGTCCTGGTAGCCCGGCCGACTTCCGCAGAGATGGAGGGGAGCTCGGCCGAGGCCTTACCCAGGGTCGAGGAGACTCCTCTCGGGGAGACCATCGTACCCACGCGCGCCTCCGCCTCCAGGACCCTGACCTCCACCAGGACCCGGGGACCCACCCTTAAGCACCACCGCCCCACGCCCCCGAATGACTGCACTTTGAAAAACCGCAGCTGCCGGATGTTCGTGACCCTGGTACGTGCTGGCCGGAAAGTTTTCGCGGTCCTGGTAGCCTTCCGCCGACTTCCGCAGTAGATGGAGGGGAGCCTCGGCCGAGGCCTTACCCAGGGCGAGGAGACTCTCTCGGGGTGGACCATCGTACCCCGCGGGCGCTCCGCACCAGGACCACTGACCTTCCACCAGGGACCCGGGGACCCACCCTTAAGCACCCACCGCCCCACGCCCCCGAATTGACTGCACTTTGGAAAACCGCAGCTGCCGGAGTTCGTGCCCTGGTACGGCGGCCGAAAGTTTTCCGCGGTCCTGGTAGCCCGGCCGACTTCCGCAGAGATGGGGAGGGAGCTCGGCCGAGGCCTTACCCCAGGGTCGAGGAGACTCCACTCGGGAGACCATCGTACCCACGCGCCCCTCCGGGCCTGGAGGTGTGGACTATTGTGGTTTTTTTTGTTTTTCCGTTGTCCCCCGCCCCTTTCGTTCGGCGGCCCTGGTAGTCCCGGGGGCGGCGGGGGGACGGGGAGGAGGACCGGGGTTCCGCACCCCGGGCGGCGACGAATAGCTTGGATGAGGGTCTGACTTTCAATAGATCGCCGCGAGGGAGCTGCTCTGCTACGTACGAAACCCTGACCCAGGAATCCGGTCGTCTGCAGTGATCCGCACCGGTTTCCACAAACATGCGGGTGCGAGATAGGAGGGAGGGGCGGACCATCATTCCGGCCGCGCCCCAGCCCTGTCACGAAACGGCGCTACTCACGACCGAAGCCGGTTATCGGGCCACCGAAGTTCCGCGGCGCTATGGTGTCGTTCACGTCTAGGCGGGATTCTGACTTATGAGGCGTTCCTGTCATAATCACAGATGGTTGCTTCGCAACCATTGGCTCCTCAGCCAAGCACATTCACAAATGTCTGAACCTGCGGTTCCTTCGTACTGAGCAGGATTTATATTGCAACAACACATCATCAGTAGTGGTAAACTAACCTGTCCTCACGACGGTCTAAACCCCAGCTCACGTTCCCTTTTAGTGGCGGTGAACCAATCCAAACGCTTGGGTGAATTCTGCTTCACAATGATAGGAAGAGCGACACGAAGGATCAAAAAGCGAGTCGCTATGGAACGCTTGTCCGCCACAGCCAGTTATCCCTTCGTGGTAACTTTTCTGACACATCCTGCTTAAAACCCAAAAAGTCAAGAAGGATCGTTGAGCCCGCTTTCACGGTCTGTATTCATTACTGTAAAAATCAAGAATCAAGCGAGCTTATGCCCTTCTGCTTCCACGGGGAGGTTTCTGTCCTCCCTGAGGCTCGCCTTAGGACACCTGGCGTTATCCGTTTGGACAGGTGTACCGCCCCAGTCAAACTCCACCACCTGCCACTACCCCGGAGGGGTCCGCGCCCGGCGGTGCGGGCGCTTCTTTGACACAAGTAAGCGGAGAGCCCGGGCTCGGGTGAGCTCGCCTCCGCCTCACCGGGTAAGTGAAAAAAACGATAAGAGTGTGGTATTTCACGGCGGCCGAGCCTCCCACTTATTCTTCACCTCTCATGTCTCTTCACAGTGGCCAGACTAGAGTCAGCTCAACAGGGTTTCTTCCCCGCTGATTCTCTGCCAAAGCCCGGTACCTGGTGTGGTTTCGCTAGATAGTAGGTACAGGGGACAGTGGGAATCTCGTTCATCCATTCATGGCGTCACTAATTAGAGGACGAGGCATTTGGACTACCTTAAGAGAGTCATAGTTACTCCCGCCGTTTACCGCGCTCATTGAATTTCTTCACTTTGACATTCAGAGCACTGGGCAGAAGCACATCGCGTCAACACCCCCGTTGGGCCTTCGCGTATGCTTTGTTTTAATTAAACAGTCGGATTCCCTGGTCCGCACCAGTTCTAAGTCAGCTGCTAGGCGGCCAGCCGAGGCGGGGACCCGCCGTGACCCGCGCGCGATCGGGGGCTCCAGCGGGCGCCGTAGCTGGGGAGATCAGCGAGAAAGGGAGCCGGCGCGCGTCAGAGTCGCCGCCGCCGGACCGCCGTACCCGGTCCCCTCCGCGGCCCGCCTTCCACCCGGCGACGGTCACCGCCCCGCGAAAACCCCCGGCCCGACGACGCGCGAGGAGCCGAGGCGAGGGGCCCGCGAGGCGGGCCGCGCGCCGGGCTCCGGCGGCGGAGAGAGGAGGGCGGCGGGACGACTGCTCCCCAGCCGCGGCACGAGCCCAGCCCCGCTTCGCTCCCCAGCCCCGACGACCCAGCCCTTAGAGGCCATCCTATCCCGACGTTTACGGGATCTGATTTTGCCGACTTCCCGTACGCCACCTTGATCTATCATGCCAGAGGCTGTTCACCTTGGTGACCTGGCTGCGGATATGGGTACGGCTGGCGCGAGATTTACACCATTCTCCCCGTATTTCAAGGGCAGCGAGAGCTCACCGGACGCCGCCGGGGAACCGCGCCGCTTTACAGGGCACGGCCCCTCTCTCGGGGCGAACCATTCCAGGGCTCCCTGCCCTTCACAAGCAAAGAGAACTCTCCCTCGGGGCTCCCGCCAGCTTCTCCGGGATCTGTTTGCTGTTTACCGCACTGGACGCCTCGCGGCGCCTATCTCCTGCACTCCAGATTCGGGGATCTGACACCCGACTTCCCTTTATCGATCGGCCGGGGGCGACGTAGGCCATCGCCCACCCCTTTCCGAAACGGCGTTCGCCCGTCTCTTAGGACCGACTGACCATGGGTTCAACTGCTGTTCACATGGAAAAACCCTTTCTCCACTCGGCTTCAAAAGTTCTCGTTTGAATAATTTGCTACTACCACCAAGGATCTGCACCCCGGCGGCTCCACCGGGCCCAGCCCTAGGGCTTCCGTGCTCACCGCGGCGGCCCTCCTACTCGTCGCGGGCCTAGACCTCGAGGCTCTCGTTGCCGGCGACGGCCGGGTATGCCCGACGGCTCCAGCGCATCCATTTTCAGGGCTAGATGAATTCGGCAGGTGAGTTGTTACACACTCTCTTAGCGGATTCCGGAACTTCCATGGCCACCTTCCTGCTGTCTATATCCGACCAACACCTTTTCAGGGTCTGATGAGCGTCGGCATCGGGCGCCTTCTAACCCGGCCGTTCGGTTCATCCCGCAGCGCCAGTTCTGCTTACCAAAGTGGCCCACTGGGCAGCTCGCATTCCACGCCCGGCTCCAAGCCAGCGAGCCGGGCTTCTTAACCCATTTAAAGTTTTGAGAATAGGGTTGGATCGTTTCGGCCCCAAGAACCTTAATCATTCGCTTTACCAGGATAAAAAACTGCGAGCTGAGACGCAGCTATCCTGAGGGAAACTTCGGAGGGAACCAGCTACTAGTTGGTTCGATTAGTCCTTTTCGCCCTATACCCCAGGTCGGTACGACCGATTTGCACGTCAGGGGACCGCTTACGGGCCTCCACCAGAAGTTTCCTCTGGCTTCGCCCTGCCCAGGCATAGTTCCACCATCTTTCGGTCCTACGCACGCGCTCACGCTCCTCCTCCCCGACGGTGCCGGGCGAGTCGGGCCGGTGGTGCGCCCGAACCCCGCGGGGGCCGGGATTCCCACCTCAGCCGGCGCGCGCACCGGCCCTCACCTTTCATTGCGCCACGGGGTTTCGTGCCACCTCTGGAATAGCGCGTGCGTTAGACTCTTGGTCCGTGTTTCAAGACGGGTCGGGTGGGTTGCCGACATCGCCGCTGACCCCTGAAACGCTTTTGAGTGGGCGGTCCCGCCCTGGCGACGCGACGCGGTTGGGGCGCACTGGAGGACGTCCGCCCCGGTGGACAGTCGCGCCGGGAGCGAGGGGGACCCCGTCCGCTCCCCGGCGAGGGGAGAGAGGGCGCAGCGGACACTTTAGGTCCACGGCCCCGGGAAGCGGCGAGGTTCCGGGCGGGGGGCGCTGTAAAGCTCGCGGCCGGAGGCCGCGAAGCCACCTTCGCCCCGGCCTTTCTCCAAAGCCGAACTAGAGCCGGGTCGACGGAGCACCGCCGCGGAGGAAATGCGCGGCGGGGGCCACGCCGCGCGCAGGGGAGAGGTTCCCGCGAGGGGATCCTCCCGCACGAGCGCGCCTAGACCCTAGCCGCCGCGAGTTGAATCCCTCCGGGCAGACTGCGCGGACCCACCCGGTACCTCTAACGGTTTCACGCCCTTCTTGACTCTCTCTTCCAAAGTTCTTTTCAACTTCCCTTAAGGGTACTTGTTGACTATCGGTCTACGTGCGGTATTTAGCCTTAGATTGGAGTTTACCACCCGCTTTGGGCTGCATTCACAAACAACCCGACTCCGAGAAGACCCGGGCCCCGGCGCGACGGGGCCGTTACCGGCCTCACACGGTCCACGGGCTGAGCCTCGATCAGGAAGGGACTCAGGCCCGAGACGACACCGGGCAAACCGGTCATCCGTACACCACCATTTTCCGCGTCCGCCCGTCGGACGGGGATTCGGTGCTGGGCTCTTCCCTCTTAGCTCGGACGCTCACTGAGGGGAATCCTGGTTAGTTTCTTTTCCTCCGCTTAGTAATATGCTTAACATTTCAGCGGGTTGTTCGTCTGATCTGAGTCGTGTCGAAAGGGGTTCGAGAGCGTGGCTCCCCCCGCGGGGAGGCTCACCGTGCTTCCGAGGAGGCCCGGGGGCCTCCGGAGGCGGAGCGGCGTCGCGTCGAGCCGGGGGTCCCCCCGCGCCGCGGGGACGGCGGGACCCGAAGGCGGCTCGCCCGCAGACCCCCGCTGGAGCGTTCCCCGCCGGAACCCGGTCGGCACGGTGACGCGGGCAGCGCGGTGAGAACAGTTCTGTTCCACCGGCAGCCGCGCCCGACTCAAATGCGGGGCCCCGACGAGGCGCCCTCCTCCCGGGCGGCCGGAGGAAGGAGGGAGGAGAGTGGACGGGGGCACTGGAAGCCGAGGGGAGGCGGAGGGGCGTGGGGGCCCGGAACAGGCCGCGCGCAGCCGCAACGGGGGGCGAGAATCCCTGGCCGTCTGAACTTAGGGGGACGAACGGCAAAACGGGTGCCTGCGACGGCCCCAGCCGCGGAAAGGCGCTCCGGGGAGGCGGTCCTTCGATTGATGGGCAAAGCGACCCTCAGACTGGCGTAGCCCCGGGAGGGAACCCGGGGCCGCAAGGTGCGTTCGAAGTGTCGATGATCAATGTGTCCTGCAATTCAAACTTAGTTCTCGCTACGCTAGCTGCGTTCTTCATCGACGCACCGAGAGAGTGATCCACCGCTAAGAGTTGTCAAAGTTTTTGGTTTCTTTTCGGGGGAGGCCACGTTCGGAGACGGAAGGGCGCGTGTATTTTTTCTCGGCCAGAGGGTCGTATGGTTAACCCCCGGGAGCTCCATCCGTTAAGCCCCCCCGCCGGGGGGCGGGGTTCCAGAACGGGGGAGGAGCCATTGAAACCCCCCTCCTCGCCCCGGAGGGGAGATGAGAGTGGGGTACCCGGAGGCGCGCGGTGGGCGACCAGGGCGACGCCGCGCCACCGCGCTCGAGTTGAGGTTCCGAGTTTTTCGGGACCGGCTTTCGGGCGGTTACGCACGGCGCGCGACTCGTCCCGGGCGCCCCTCCGCCCCCCTTCCCCTCCGAGGTCGCGCGCCTCGACGCGCGAGTCGTCAAGCCCTCGGAGCGGGCCGGGGGCTGGGGGCGCGGCGCCGAGCTGTGGGTTCGCGGGGGGGGGTCGGCGGGGGTTTCTCGAGGCCGGGGCGAGGCCGGCGGCGGCGGTGGTCGGTTCGAAGGGGAGGTGGGCCGGGACCCGGGACTAAAGCGATGGACGGGGCGGACGCCGCGCGAAGGCGGACGAACGCGCGCCTCGGGAGACCCGCCCGCGAGACGCCGGGAGCAGGGCGCGCGGGGAGCGCTCTGCGCTGGGGGGGGGGGGGGGGGGGGGGGGGGGGGCGTAGGGGGGGGGGGGGGGGGGGGGGGGGGGGGGTGGTGTGTGGGGGGGGGGGGCGGGTTGGGGGGGGGGGGGGCCGGTGGGGGGGGGTGGGGGGGGGGGGGGGACGGACCGCGGGGCGCGGGGGACCCTCGGCCTGGCTGCGACTAGCTTTTCTGTCTTGCCGTCGGGGAGAGCGTGCCCCCGCGGGCAGGCGGACCGGGCGACCGTATTGATCCTTCCGCAGGTTCACATACGGAAACCTTGTTACGACTTTTACTTCCTATAGATAGTCAAGTTTGATCGTTTCTCGGCGCTCCGCCAGGCCGCGACCGACCCCGGCGGGGCCGATCCGCAGTACCTCACATAAAACCATCCAATCGGTAGTAGCGAAGGGCGGTGTGTACAAAGGGGCAAGGGACTTAAATCAACGCGAGCTTATGACCCGCGCTTCCTGGGAATTCCTCGTTCATGGGAAATAATGCAATCCCCAATCCCTTCAGAGTGGGGATCAGCCGGGTTACCACGCTCTCGGCGAAGGGAGACACACGCTGATCACTCAGTGTGGCGCGCGTGCAGCCCCGGACATCTATGGGATCACAGACCTGTTATTGCTCAATTCTCGTGTGGCTGAACGCCACTGTCCCTCTACGAAGTTGGACGCCGACCGCACGGGGTCGCGTAACTAGTTAGCATGCAGGAGTTCTCGTTCGTTATCGGATGAACCAGGACAATCGCTCCACCAACTAAGAACGGCCATGCACCACCACCCACAGAATCGAGAAAGAGGTATCAATCTGTCAATCATTCCGTGATCCGGCCGGGTGAGGTTTCCCGTGTTGAAGTCAAATTAAGTCGCAGGCTCCACTCCTGGTGGGGCCCTTCCGTTTCAATTCCTTTAAGTTTCAGCTTTGCAACCCATACTCCCCCGGGACCCAAAGACTTTGGTTCCCGGGGAGCTGCCCGGCGGGTCATGGAATAACGCCGCCGGATCGCTAGTTGCATCGTTTATGGTCGGAACTACGACGGTATCCTGATCGTCTTCGAACCTCCGACTTCGTTCTTGATTAATGAAAACATTTCTGGGGCAAATGCTTTCGCTTTCGTCCGTCTTGCCCGGTCCAAGAATTTCACCTCTAGGGCACTATACGATTGCCCCCGGCCGTCCTCTTAATCATAGGCCCCAGTTCAGAGAGAAATACCCACAAAATAGCAACGGAGTCCTATGTCCATTATTCCTAGCTGCGGTATTCAGGCGACGGGCCTCGCTTTGAACACTCTAATTTTTTCAAAGTAAACGCTTCGGACCCCGCGGGACTCTCAGCTAAGAGGCATCGAGGGGGCGCCGAGAGGCAGGGGCTGGGACCAGACGGTAGCTCGCCTCGACGGCGGACCGTCAGCTCGATCCCGAGACCAAATACGAGCTTTTTAACTGCAGCAACTTAAGATACGCCTCTTGGAGCTGGAATCTACGCAGGCTTGCTGGGCACCAGGACTTGCCCTACAATTGATCCTCGTTAAGGATTTAAAGTGTTACTCATTCCAATTACAGGGGCTCGAAAGAAGTCCTGTATCTTTGTTAATTTTTCGTCACTTACCTCCCGAGTCGGGTGTGGGTAATATTGCGCGCCTGCTGCCTTCCTTGGATGTGTAGCCGTTTCTCAGGCTCCCTCTCCGGATCGACCCTGATTCCCCGTTACCCGTGTACCATGGTAGGCACGAAAGTACCATCGAAAGTTGCTAGACACTAGCAGGGCTCAGGACATTCGAATGAGACGTCGCCGCCACGGGGGCCAGCGATCGGCTCGAGGTTATCTAGGAGTCACCAAGCGGCCGGGCCTCCGAGGGGTAACCCGCATGGGTTTTGGATCTGATAATGCACGCATCCCCGGAGGTCAGCGGTCGTTTGCATGTATTAGCTCTAGAATTGCAACAGTAATCCAAGTAACGGTAGCGCGATCAAAAGGAACCATAACTGATTTATGAGCCATTCGCAGTTTCACTGTACCGGCGTGTGTACTTAGACCTTGCATGGTTAATCTTTGGACAAGGCATATGCTACTGGGCAGGATCAACCAGGGTAGCCCTCGGGGGCACCGACGGCGGCGCGGGGAACGCCCGCCCGCCGGCGTACCTCTCCGGGGGTGGAGACTGGCCTTTACCGCCGGGTGGGGGAGGGGGCCCTCCTCCGGGGAGGAAGGTTCGAACCCGGCGGGGCGAAGCGTTGAGAGGGCGACGACGGGGTCGTCGGGTCTCCCTAGGAGGGGAGGGTTCCGAGAAACACGGTGCTTTCCGCAGCGGCGCCGGTGCGCGGAGGGGCCGGGTTCCGCCCGGCAGGCGGAGCCGCGACCCCGCGGCGGCTGGTTAGGTAAGGCCGTGGGGACAGACGGGGGCGTCTCGGTCTCTCTTTCCCCCACCTTCCCCCTTTTCCCCCCGGCTACCTATCGGTCGGCCCAGGCCGAGAGGAGAGAGCGGCGGGAGGGCTCCGGTGGAGGAGGCCTCGACCGCCCGTGGCCCCGGCGGCCGGTGGAGGCGAAACCCGCGGGGCCGTGAGGAACCGTCCGCCCGAAACGCCGGCGCGAGCCGGCCGGCGGGGGCCCCTCCGATGGGGGTCACGGTTGCCAAATCGGCTCGGTGGTGCGTTTAGGGTAAGGTAGGGTAGGGTAGGGGTAGGTGAGGTATCTTTCAGATTAGGGTTAGGGTGTCGGCTTTATTTAGGGTTAGGGTTTGGGGAGGGTAGGGTTAGGGTAGGGGTAAGGCCGGCAGCAGCGGGTGAAAAGCCTGGAGCCAGCCGAGGCCCAGCCTCCCGTCGCGGTGCGGACGCACGATCTCTGAGGACGGCGGGGCTCCCTCGCGGAGGTCCGTCGAGCTGAGGTCCGGGCTCCCCGAAATCGCCCGTAGAGCGGCTCGGCGGACCCGGCTGCCGTAGGTGCCCGCGGCTGAGAAAAATGGTTGCCCTCACGCCGGTCTGCCGCTGCTTTCCCGATGCGAAAACACTTGGAAAAGTCGGTGGGGGGGGCGCGGCCTCCGTACACCCCCCGGGGCGCCGCCCCGCCCTTCTTTCCGGGCCGAAAACACTTTGAAACGAAAAGTGGAACGAAAAGTGGAACGAAACGGAACGAAAACGGAAACGATAAAGGAACGAAACGGAACGAAAAAAAAGAAGAAAAAAGAGAAGAAGAAGAAGAGGAAGAAAAAAAAACCACGATACCAGACCGGACGGGAGAGGAGGGAGCCCTCTCGCCTCTGTTCCTGTCAAAAACCACCACGGGCCCAAACCGAGGCCCCGGCCCTGGACCCGCCCGGGGCCGGGACCCGCGGGACGTGATTGTGAATTTCCTTATTCGGTGAACCTTGCCCTTTTAAACATGCTTTGCAAGCACCGTAGACAGCGGGCTCCTTCCCCAGGCACCCTGGCCCTCCTTCACGGGACCGGGACCGGGACCGGGACCCCACAGCTCACACATACACCCCACTGGATGTTTATGTTTTTAGGGCTGGGTGAGCTAGCCATTTAATCAAGCTTTAACATGCATCTGCAACCGGCAGGCTTGCTTCCCCAACACCCTAGCCCACCACTCCGGCCCGGCCCCGTCCCCGGCCCGGCCCCGGCCCCGGGGCTCACCCCTGGCACCCACTGGATGTTGATTGTGAATTTTCATTTTTCGGCTGAACCTGCCCTTTAATCATGCTTGCCTGCCACCTGTAGCCCAGGGGGGGGTTCCTCCCGGCCACCCTGCCACCACCCAGGCTCACCACCCATGCCATGCCCACATGCCCATGCCAGGCACAGGCACAGCACAGGGCACAGGACAGGCACAGGCACAGGCACAGGCCCCAAGCTCACCTCTGACACCTCTGGTCTCTCCTGGCCGGACGTTCATTGTTTTGGGGCTTTGCTGATCCGGGCCCTTTAATCACGCTTTGCACGCATCTGTAACGGCAGGCTCCCTTCCCAGCGGGGGGGGGCTGGCTCTCTCCGGTGGGGCGGGGGACTCGGGGACTCGGGCACCCAGGCACCCCCGCACCCACCCAGGGACCGATCCCGACCACCTCCAGCTCGGGCCCCGACTCGGGGCTCGCTCCACCCCCACTGCCAGGACACCCTGGTGGGTGGGGAGGCGCGCCTCCGCCTCCAGGACCCTGGCCTCCACTAGGACCCGGGGACCCACCCTTAAGCACCGCGACTGACTGCACCTTTGAAAAAAAACGCAAGCTGACCGGATGTTCGTGGCCCTGGTACAGCGGCCGAAAGTTTCGCGGTCCTGGTAGCCCGGCGACTTCCGCGAGATGGAGGGGACCCTCGGCCGAGGCCTTACCCAGGGTCGAGGAGTATCCTCTCGGGGAGACCATGGTACCCACGCGCGCCTCCGCCTCCAGGGACCCTGACCTCACCAGGACCCCGGGGACCCACCCTTAAGCACCACCGCCCACGGCCCCGAATGACTGCACTTTGAAAAACGCAGCTGCCGGATGTCGTGCCCCTGGTACGGCGGTCCCCGAAATGTTTCGCTGGTCTGGTAGCCCGGCGACTTCCGCAGAGATGGAGGGGTCTCGGCCGAGGCCTTACCCCAAAAACATAAAACAAAAAGGTCGAGGAGGGGACTCCTCTCGGGGAGACCATCGTACCCACGCGACCTCCCGGGCCTGGAGGTGTGGACTCTTGTGGTTTTTTTTGTTTTTCCGTTGTCCCCCAGCCCCTTTGGTCGGCGGCCCTGGGTAGTCCCGGGGGGCCGGCGAGGGGAGGGAGGAGGCCCGGGGTCCGCACCCCCGGGCGCGACGAACGCTGGGATCGAGGGGCTGACTTTTCATAGGGATCGCAGCGAGGGAGCTGCTCTGCTACGTACGAAACCCTGACCAGAATTTAGGGTCGTCTGCAAGTGGGATCGCACCAGGTTCTCCACAAACATGCGGTGCGAGATAGGAGAGGGGAGACCATCCTCCGGGACCGCGCCCAGCCTGTCACGACGGCGCTACTTCACCGAACGAAGCCTGTATCCGGGGCCAACCGAAGTTCCGCGGCGCTATGGTGTCGTTCCGTCTAGGCGGGATTCTGACTTA
>JAWZSL010000281.1:0-20000 GCA_034769285.1 Lutjanus argentimaculatus | reverse complement strand
TTCATATGAAAACATCTGAAATCCCTCTGTTGAATCTTTTTAATCTCAAGAGGTGTTTCTCAAAGAGTTCTGTCAGACTGTAGAGAGGAGAAGGTGAATTCTACCTCCTGATGTTGGTCCTTCTGTCTGTCTGTCTGTCTGTCTCAGAGCTGTGTGGAGTTGGGAAAGAGAGCTCCAACTCCAATCAGAGAGAAGGAAGTGACTCTGTGTATGAAGTGTCAGGAGCCATTCAACTCCATCACCAAGAGGAGGCATCACTGTAAAGCCTGTGGACACGTACGTTCATCAGCACATACAGTATATCTGTGAAATGATCTGTATTATATCTGTATTATATATTGTATTACTACCAACTAATGAAATAATGATAATAATAATAAGGCAAAAAGTTATTACAACTACTGACATCAGTAGCATCCTTAACAACTACCGACATCTGTAGCATCATTAAAACAACCGACATCTGCAGCGTCCTTAACAACTACCAACATCTGTACCATCTTTAAAACTACTGACATCTGCAGCGTCCTTAACAACTACCAACATCTGTACCATCTTTAAAACTACTGACATCTGCATCGTCCCTAACGACTACAGACATCTGTACCATCTTTAAAACTACCTACATCTGCACGTCGTTAACGACTACCAACATCCGTAATATCCTTAACAAATACTGATGTTTCTGCACCATCAGCTGACTGACTGTTTGTCTGTTTTGAATCCAGGTGGTTTGTGGGAAATGTTCAGAGTTTCGTGCTCGTCTGTCATATGACAACAACCGAACCAATCGTGTTTGTGTCGACTGCTATGCCATGCTGGTGGGAGTGTCGCCCTCGCCCGGTACAGTGACTAGCAGCACCCACAGGAGGCGCTCCATCCTGGAAGTAAGTGTGACATCACTGTGGCATCACTGTGACATCACTATTTCTCTGTGTGGTTTTGGGCCTGTATGTGACTGTGAGTGTTTGCCCCACTGACAGATTGATTTATTTTAAATTGCTCATTATTCAGTGAGACATTTTCCAGCTTTAAGCTCGAAAAACAAACAACTGATGCTCTCTTCATTTCCATCTGTTGTTGCCATAGAAACAGGCCTCCCTAGCAGCAGAGAACAGTGTGATTTGTAGTTTTCTTCATCACATGGAGAAAGGAGGGGGGCGGGGCTGGCAGAAGGCCTGGTTCGTCATCCCTGAAAATGAGCCACTGGTGCTCTACATCTATGGAGCTCCACAGGTACGTTACTGATATAAAACACCAGAGATAACATGCAGGGATACTGATACTGCCCCCTACAGACTGCACTGATCATTACAGTCACAGCAGTTGTATTTTGATTAACTGTCAGCACCAACGTAAAAGTTTCATAGGGACAAAGGCGGGTTTCAGGGGTAGTAGTAGGAATGTTGGACTAAATTCTCACAAAGTGATTGCTGCTACAAACCAACCAATCAGAACACAACTAAAAGTGAAAAATCACTAAAAGACTAAAAACCAACCAATCTGAATACGACTACAAACCAACCAATCAGAATGCAGCAGGCAGGAAACGACGGCTTTGGTCTTTGACTGTGCTATATTACCCATGATGCACTGTGAGGATATTAATGGACTGTGTTTCTTATGTTCTCAACAGGACGTGAAGGCGCAGCGCAGCGTGCCTCTGATTGGCTTCGAAGTCTCCCTTCCTGAGTCATGTGACCGCCTGGAGCGACGCCACGCCTTCAAGATCTCCCAGAGTCACCTGACCCTGTTCTTCAGCGCTGAGGGGGAGGAGCTACAGCGGCGATGGATGGATGTCCTGTCGAGGGCTGGCAGGGGGGAGGAGCTTCAGGTCCACCAGCCAATTGCTGAGAGTCTGGAGGAAGAAGGGGAGGAGCTAGCAGCTGCAGCAGAGGGGGAGAACACGTGATTCTATTGGATGAGGAAGGATGGCGATGATAAAGATAAATCCTTATTGGAAACCAGTACAAAACCAGAACACACACTCGTAGCTGATGTTTAACACACACACACAACACACACACACACACACACACACACACACACACTCTCTCTCTCTCTCTGAGCTCTCTCTCTCTCTCTCTGAGCTCTCTGTGTATTTAAAGTTGCGTGGTTCGTCTGCATGATTCCTCCTCACTGTCAACACAAAATGGCGTCTCTCTCTCTCTCTCTCTCTCTCTCTCTCTCTCTCTCTGTCTTCACCTATGTTCTCACCTGTGCTGTAACAGGTGGGTGGAGCTTCTTCTTCCACTGTAAATTCTCACAGGAAGCGTTCCTCTGAACAGGAAATGCAGAACTGTGACATCACATTCAGAAAACTGACCCCAAAGTTTAACGTGAATTTATTAAAACCTGTGAATTTATCCATCAGTTCTACAAAGACCCGCCTCCAACAGCAGCCTGAAGCTCTCTGATTGGACGTTTTCTGGAATACAATTGACCGTTAAGCACATTCATCAAACTGTAACTTCTAGAGCACTCAGTTACTGTGTGCTCGTTCACGTGTTTCCACCTTAAATCATTTTGTTCTCAGACATAAAGAACATTAAAGAACATGCAGATGGTTCCTGCTCATGTGTGTCAGAATATTTAAAGCCCAGAAACACGTCTCACTTTCCTGCACGAACTGGACCTGGACACGATCAGATGGAGTCCAATCACAGTTTACGTCCATTGGCAGTGTTTCGAGTTGATGTAGGAAGGAGCAGATGTGGGACATGGACGTGGGACGTGGCTCTGTTGATGCACATACATGTCCACATGTTGGACCACAGTCAGATGTTTCAGGCTGCGTGCGGACGATCGGCGTGGACAGCAGCAACAAAGAGCTGATTCAGTTGGTGGACAAATGCCAGGAGACCAGAGTTCATGTCCCATCATAGGAACTTCCATCTGCTTCACGTTCCCTCACGTTAACCCTCGTTAAAAGATCAGATGTAAGCTCTGATTGGAGGACAGTTGTGCTGTCTTCATCTCCCAAAAACCAACAATTTTTGTCCAAATGACCGAAGACACGAGTGGATCAACAAGCACACAGAAACACGTTGGAGTCAAACTGAAAGCTGCTGACGAGATTAAAGACAAGATTCTTCCCTGTTTTTAAAAGATTTTAAAGTTTCCTGAAAGCAGGAAGTGGAAATGAACTATCAGACAAAACGCTGTGAGATTTTTAAAACACGAATGCACTTAAAAGACTTACAAGTTTTTAATCCCAAATTTCCCCTGAAGAGAAAAACTTTTCTTTTTTCTCCACTTGTTTGTTTTTTGAACTTAAACCTCCAAACCTGCCAATCAAATCACCCGTCTGGAGGTTAAATATGTCTCTCAGCGGCCTCTGCTCTGAGGTCTCTCTGCCCCCTGCTGGTGATGTCAGATACTGCAGGAGTTTATAAACTGACTGAGGCACTTCATCACGGTCCTGCAGAGATCTCACTCAAACATCCAGATTTCAATTAAATTAAAAGCATATGATCTTCAATTTAACTGCACAGTATTCCATATATGTTTATAGTATTCTTATTAATATTTCTCTGTCAAATGTCTAAATAACTTAAAATGTAGTTGAGTTCAAACTCCAGTTTGGCCAAAGATTCAGTTCATATTAAAACGTGAAATAGAGAATCTGAAACCAGCTGATATTAAATATTTAATGGAAAATTACTAATTATTAAAATGGTCATTTGTTATTTTTCTGCTTTGGTGACTTTATGAATTAAAGATGCATTTATCTTCATTATAACAGCCCCAGTTGATGTTTGGGAGAAACAGATGAAACTTTAGGAGGAAAACACTTCAATAACTCAAGATTTTCACTTTCTGCTCATCTTGTCTGAGTAATTATAGATATTGATCGAAGTAATGAAATAACAAGTGAAAATTTTGACTTTCTTTTGGAAACAGTGAACCTCATTCAATTTTTTAAATATAATATTTTATAATTCTGACTTTCCATCAGTACTTTTTTGTTCTCACTCTTATTGTTGAATCTGTTTTGTTATTTTTGGGTGTAAATGAGTTTCCGTATCCTGCAGGTGATGTTTGAAGTTTTCACTCTCAGATCAGCTGATCCTGGTCAGAGTCTACTAACCAATCAGAGGAGGTGTAGCTGATGATGTCACAGTTTAAACTTGATGTCGTGAGAGAAAACGTTACCTACAGAGCTGAACTGATCAGCTGAGTCCTGGTTCAGTCTGTGAAATGACCAACTATGGGAGGAACTTTTTTATTGATGAAGTGATTGATTGATTGAGAAAATAAATAACTGACAAATCTGTGAGGCTCCTGCAGGACCCTGATGATTCAGTCCCAGATGTTGACAGCTGGTGGTGTGTTTTGTTTTGTTTTTTTTTTGTTGTGTTTTTTTTCATTGGATGTAAAAAGTTTGAAGAGATTTTTAAAGACAGTCCAGGCAGACGGGGACATGGATGGTCTCTGGACCAGGAACTAGACTGGACCCCGAACGTCTCCTGACTGGACCCCGAACTCCTCCTGACTGGACCCTGAACGTCTCCTGACTGGGCCCTGAACGTCTCCTGACTGGACCCCGAACATCTCCTGACTGGACCCCAAACTCCTCCTGACTGGACCCCGAACGTCTCCTGACTGGACCCCAAACTCCTCCTGACTGGGCCCCGAACGTCTCCTGACTGGACCCTGAACATCTCCTGACTGGACCCCGAACTCCTCCTGACTGGACCCTGAACGTTTCCTGACTGGACCCTGAATGTCTCCTGACTGGACCGCGAACATCTCCTGACTGGACCCTGAACGTCTCCTGACTGGACCCCGAACTCCTCCTGACTGGACCCTAAAGGTCTCCTGATCGAACCGCGAACATCTCCTGACTGGACCCTGAACGTTTCCTGACTGGACCCTGAACATCTCCTGACTGGACCCTGAACATCTCCTGACTGGACCCTAAAGGTCTCCAGACAGGATCCTGAATGTCTCCTGGATGGACCCTGAACATGTCCTGACTGGACTGCGAACACCTCCCGGTCACACGGACTCTGGCGGTTGTTTGGGTTTCCTGATGTTGGAGATCGGTCCAGCGATTAGACGGAGCGATGTGAACTGAACCTTGAGTTGTTTTTATCATGTGGTCTGGTTTTTCTCTCTGTCTCTATAAACACCTTTTGGACAAAGTGTTTTGATAGTGAAAAAAACGAATATTATTATTCTGATTAATATTCTAATGATTAATGTTATTATTCTTCTGATGAATCTATGATGAGCTGTAAAGAGACTTGTTGTTGGATATTTCTGTGTTTCTGAGTCGGATGTTTTTGATGTTTGCTTGATGCAAGTTGGCGCCAGAAGAAAACAGAGTAAAGATTTTGTAAATATAATTTATTCTGCTGTGACCCGTTGGTCATGTGACTGTGTAAAGGTTAAAGGTTAAAGGTCAACGCTCGCTGTTCCTCCACACTCTGCAGACCTCCACGCAGCCAGAGCCAGCGTCGGTGGCGGCCATGTTGGCTCCACGCTACAGACGAAGGTGAAGGTTAAAGACCCAAACACACTGAAAACATCAGCTGATGCTCCCATGATGCACTGCAGCCCTCACATCTGTAACGTTTACTGATTATTACCCACATTCGTCTGTTCAACATTGTTATTGATTATTTTATTTGTTTGTTTGTCTGTTTGATGAGCTGAAGACAAATTTCCACCTGACACTCTTAGAAATAAATGTTCTTACTAGAACATTAAGGGTTCTTTGGCTTGTCCCCATAGGAAAACCCAAGTACAAACTTTATTAAATTTCCACTTGGAGAGTTTGACCTGGAGCCCAACATAAAGGATTATACCTAGAACCATCTGTGAAAGGTTTCACCAAGAACCACCTATGAGGGGCTCTAAAGGAGAACCCCTCCATAGTGGTTCCACCCAGAAACCTATCTTGAACCTGTCCACCTTCTAAGGGTGCTAACAAGAATCCACCCAGGGGGTTCTACCAAGAACCCTTTTATATTCCAAGGATTTTATCTCAAACCCATGCAGGAGGTTCTGCTGAGAACCTTTTTATATTCTAAGGGTTTTATCTAGAACTCACCTGGGGTTCTACTAAGAACTCTTTTATATTATGGCACAAAGAACCTTCAATAAAATAGTTCTTCAAGGATTCCACAGTCATTGAAGAACTGTTTCTTTCAAAAATGTTTCATGGATGACAAAAGTTCTTACTGGAACCCTTGGTCTTACAAAGAACCCTTGACAAACCCCCTTCAAAAAATTAGTTCTTCACAAGCAAATGGCTGTGGGTAGAACCTCAGCCCTTCAGAAAGAACCCTTTTGAAATACTTTTTCTAAGAGTGTGGAGGGCAATAAAGATCTGTTCTTTTCTATTCTTAAATAAAACATTGTTCTCTGTGGAACAGAGTTACTTTTAGTTCTTCAAACAGCAGCTGTGGAACAATCAGAATTCTCATTTGACGTTCAAAAAGCAGAACCCAGTCGGGGCGTCAGGACAGTCTGACACTTTAGAACCCTTTTTTTGTTCTTCAGGACGTTCCATCAGACACTTTAATTGCATTTGGGCCTTAAAGGAACAATCTGACATTTTAGCAAATCCTCGTGTTCTGTGTTCTCCAGAGTCAGGTGGTACAGATGGATTTCAGCTTCATGTCTGTGTGTCCAGTTCAGAGAAGAACCAGATTCTCATAAATAAAACACAAGACAAGCGAGAACCTCTGAGTGTGCAGCCTTTCATTTAGCATTTAGCCAGCTAGCTGCTAAAGTTTACTAAGAGGATGCAGTTTGTGCACAAAGCTAAGCTAATAAACAGGCTAAATTCTGAGCTGTAACTTTTGCTGAACTAACAGGTTGATACATTAGTAAGCTAGCAGTGTTCAGTCTGTGCTGTTAGTTGACACATTTTTGCAGAAGTATTTGGTGTTTAGATTAATTCAGCTTGTGTGCTGTTAGCCAACCATATTTCATATATTTAAAAAAAGAATCTCAATTTCAGCAGTCCCCCCCCCCCCCCCCCCAGGAAACACCTCTGTGGTTTGATGAAGCTAAGCTAACACTTTCTCCCTGCCTCCAGTGTTTGTGCTATGCTAAGCTAAACACGTCCTGGACACACAGTGATGATGAATGATATCCATGTGAGTCATGTGACTCAGGGTCACGACATGTGAAAATGTTGAAGTGTTTCTTTAACTTCTACCTCAACTCCGTCTCTGATTGGTGCTCAGTGTGGGCGTGGCTCTGGCTGTCACAGCGTGTTCTTGGCGTGTAAAGCAGACTCTCCTCCCTCAGCGGGGATGGAAGGAAGTGGCCAGTAACTCAGCCTTATAGTTCCCATCATCAAATTCATCATCTTCATCATCTTTATCAGTTGTCCCGATGTGGTGAAAAATATTTTCTGTTGAATATTTTGTTTCTTTTATATTATTTTTTATTTTCTTTCTGTTTTCAGAGAATTTTGCAGACTGGTTCTAACCAGTCCTGACTGGTTCTTACTGGTTCTGACCAGTTGTGACCAGTGTGTGTATACAGTGGAACAGTGGTGTGTTGTATGTGCACTTTCTCTTCACGTGCCAAAAACTTTACAGTATTCAGTATTCAGAGCTCGTGACCGTGTTGGCTAATATATCATCAGTATATCAGATCTGCGTCATGTAGCCTATTTAAATATTTCTTGTTGTTACTTTGGGCTGGACACCACATGTCACTTTATAGAACTCTTCACTTTGAGCCTTTTATAACGGGAGATGAGCAGGAAACACAAGTTATGACACAGAGGAGATGTTTGAAATGTGAAATTAACAGTTCAGATTTCTAAAACGACTATTTGACCATTTTCTCTGATGTTTTCAGAGATATGAGGGCCCACAGCCACATCACAATCACGCAAGTTAGCACCAAAATGACGCATGATCTCAGTTTCTCAACAAGCTAATGTTGATTAGCATTTAGCATGTTAGCTAAACCTTCATGAGTGACCTGTCGGTCGCCTTGACAGGCACAGGTCGCAGCTTGTTTACATTTAGGCACCAAAAGTAGCTGACGTGCTGAGGATTAGGAAAAAATCATGGTTTGGGTTAAAATAAATATGTTACGTTACATTAAGTCACATTAAGTCACATTAAGTCACATTATGTTATGTTATGTTATGTTACGATATGTTATGTTATGATACGATATGTTATCCCACCTCACATCACGTCAAGTCACGTCACGATATGATACGTTATGCTATGCTATGTTATGCTGTATTACGTTGTTACATTACATTTCGTCACGTTACACTACACTACGCTGTTTTATACAACATTACGCTATGTTACCCTACATGATGTTATGTTACCTTGCATTACCTTACCTCACCTCACAGTATGTTTCGTTATGCTACATTGTGCTACATTATGTAACGTTACATTTCGTAACGTTACATTATGCTATGCTGTGGTACGCAACATAATGCTACATTACATTACATTACCTTACCTCAGTTCATGTTATTATGTAACATTATGATACATTACGTTACATTAGGCTACGTTATGCAACATTACGCAGCATTGTAGCACGTTATGTTGGGTTACATTTCATTACGTTACAGTACATGTTGAAATTTTAAATTACGTTACGTTACATTATGTCACGCTACAATAAGTTACGTCACGATACGTTGTTACATTACATTTTGTTATTTTACATCAAGTTATGTTACATTATGGTACATTATGCTACATTACGTAATCTTATGTTACGTTACATAAAAAGCTGTACTTTCAAAAACTAGAAATAATTTGTTCTTTATTAAACAAACACAGCTGAACTCTACAGATATCAGACACTTAATGGTTCAATTATAAGACGTAGTAAACTAACATACATACATCTACTTTGACTCAAAGTACCGCTTGCTACGTCTTATTTGTGTATTGTTGAATGTATGATGTCTAATTAGGGTATAACTACTGTCTGATAAAGAACATTATTTCTACTTTTTGTCTAATTTTATACAAAGTGCTGCTTGTTATGTCATACTAGTGTAATGTAAAATAAAGTGCGACCAGGTAATGTAATGTAATATAATGTAATGTAACGTGACATAATGTGATGTGATGTGACATGACGTAGCATTGCCTAACATAATGTAATGTGATGTAACATAGTGTAATGTAGCGTAGCATAACATAATGTAAGGTACGTAAGGTACAAAGTACGTTAATGTTTGAGACTGGGTTTTATCAGCCTGTACTGTCATTAGTCAGCTCCTTCAGCGTCAGTACTGTTTGCTGTTGGTCAGTGCTGCAAATTTGTGCGTCAAACTTCACTGAAGTCAGCTAACGCTAAACATTAGCATAAATTTACTTTGTCTTTGCCGGTGAATCTGCTGATCACAGCGATCCGCTGAAGAGAATCATTCTGCTCTGAACTTTTGCTGTTGTAATGTCGCTGTGGTCTGAACGATAATCACATTTATAACATTTTACTACAAACTGCTGTAATCTGTTGTGTGATGACGTTCAGCTTGTTCAAAAAATTATATGATGTTCTTTAATCTCTGATGAGTTTTTCAAGTAGATCAACTCTGACCTTCAACATTTCTGACAAAAAGTCATGTAGGCGAGTGGATTTTATTAAATGTGAAAAACTCCACCTGCTCATCTCCAGTTATAACCTGTCATCATCTGTAATCATCTGTGACCAGCAGTTATAACCTGTCATCACCTGTTAGCAGCAGTTATAACCTGTCAGACCAGCTGACCAGTCAAATCCAGTTTGAACTGTTTGAAGCAGTCAGAAGGAGACATTTAGAACCAGTTTGGACCAGCTGGACTACTGATTCTAACTGGTACTAACTGGTTCTAACTGATTCTAACTGGTTCTGTCACACTGTTCTGTTGTTCTGTTTCAGTTGAATCAGTGTTTTGCCTTTTTTTTTTTTAACATTTTATTGAACTTTATATTTGTGCCAAACTGAAGTCTGTCAGTTTCATATTTATTGATTTATTGGTTTATTGATCATCTTCAGTCCAAAGTGTTTTTATTTGACTTATGTTCTGATGTTCTTGTATTCCAGAGGGCTCTGTGGGTTCCTCTCCTCATAGTCCATTTGATTCCTCCTCATCAGTCCGTCACAGTGTTATTGGCTGCTGTTACCATGGAGACCATCACCGCTGTTTAAATATTGATGCACATGAAGCACGTTTGTGTGTCAACATGTTTAGAACACGGAGATGTGCAAGAACCAATCAAATGAGGGCTGGGCAGTGATGTCATTTAGTTGAATGACATCATTTTTTATCACCAGAGGGTTTTTTTCTGGAGCAGTGTGGTTACCATGGTAACCACCTAGCCTCTCCTCCTGATCCCCCGTCCTTGGTTCCCCAGCGTTACCATGGTAACCACCGAGTTCTTCAAGCTGTTGGCTGCCTCACGGCTCTGTGGGGTCTGGAGCTGCTGCTGCTGATCCCACGTTACCATAGCAACCACTGGACTCTAGTTACCATGACAACAGCATCCACTGTCATCTCACTCTGTGTGTCTCTCTGGGTGTAACAGCAGCACGGTCGTGTTTGTTTTCTTCTTCTTATTCCTGTTGTACTTCTGCTATCTTGTTATTACTGATTATTGAGTATTGATTGATTGATTGCAGGTTATTGGTTAGTGGCCGGCCACTGCCTTACATCCTGTCCATGTCTGTTTCCCATCATGCCCCTCTGTAAGAGAGAAATGTTTATGAGGCTATAAATGAAATAAAAACCTAAAATAAAACTGATCACTTGACTGCCTGCGAGTATTTTTTTTATTGCAAATGCTATAAATACTACAAATACCACTACTGTCTATACTACCACTCTACTGTTTCAGCTCCACCCAGTGACGATACATGAAATTACATTTAAAACAGATCAGATGTAAATCATGAAATTGAACACATAAAATAAAATAAACCAAAAAATGAGAGTAACTGCAGAAAAGATGAGAAATAATTTCACTTTTTTTATTATATATGTGTATGTATATATATATATAATCAGACAGTAACTAATTACATTAAGTCAAGTACAGTACTGAAATACTTCTTTGAGGTACTTGTACTTTACTTGATTATTTTAATTTTGTGGTTGAATTAACTCTGATTAAGAAGAAACAGCAGGATGACGACAGATAACTGATCACTTCCTGTTCATCATACAACTCACATGTGACTGAAGTAACCAATCAGAAACGAGAACGACTGAGGTAAATCTGTGAGAATCACAAGAAGCAGATTCAGCAAATCTTCAGCAAAAGTTTTTAAAGATGCTGCTGAGAACATAAGATTGTAAATATTTAACTGCAAACACTGCAACTTTATTTTGAACAAATTTACTCAAATGTTTACCTCAGTTTTGAATCGTGAGTGAACTAAATGTTCACAGATTAAAGCCTTCATGTAAGGATTGGTCAGCCAATCAGCCAATCAGCACCTCCTGAGGACAGCTGCCAACATGGGTGTGTCCCCCTTCATTGTGGTCTTTTTTAATTTTCCAAAAGGTCAAAGGTCAACTTCACTGTGACATCATCATGTTCAGCTCTTCATCAGTCCACTAGAATTTTTTCTAACATACATCAGAGCTCTCTGAAAGTGAAGGCAAAGCTTCTCTGTCGCCCCGTGGTGGTTGGCTGCAGCAGAGCTCATAAGCCCCGCCCCCTCTACGTTAGCAGATGGGACATGGACCAAACCAAAACATCAAAGCAGCGTTCCTATTTGATGATTGACAGCTGAACTCAAGCAGAAACCCAATCAGCTAATCAGCGAATGGCTCCTGTGGCGGCTACCAACAGGTGGGCGCTCTCTCCTCACCGCGAGTTTTTATTTATTTATTTACTTTTATCCAAAAGGTCAAAGGTCAACTTCACTGTGACATCATCATGTTCAGCTCTCCATCAGTCCTGTCCTTCTCTGTAAAAACTTATTCAAAGGGCGTGGTCGTGGCATGGCTTTGAGTTTTAATGTCTCGCCATGAAACCGGAAGTTCCTGTAATCTGAATAGAAACGATCCAATCAGCTCTAAACTTCACGTTTGAGTTCTGATCACATCTACATGACAGTCAGGAGCGATACTCATAGTGCCACCTACTGGCAACAGGAAGTAAGACTCATGTGACGGTCATCATCTGATTTAGATGAAATTCTCAAGGTGCTGTCGTCACTCAAGAATCTGGAACATGATGTACGATCAGTGGGTGTTTTGTAGTGTCACTTAGTGGAGACAGGAAGTGATGCTGGACTGTGGTGTCCAAACACGTAAAAATTCAGAGCCTCGTCGACCAGCCAGCGCCTGGTGGCGGTGTCCCAGCTGCTGCACTTCCTGATGGGTGTGGGGGCGTGGCCAATGCTGCTGCAGCTTTAATTATATGAATTTTTAATTATATATATTATTTAATTATACGTCTTCTTCTTCTAAAAGTGCAACAAGAACTGTAAATTGTGACTAAACTTTGTCTCATTGCAACCTGTGGTCCATCACTCTATATTTTTATAAATATGAAAAATTCATGAATTCTGTTTCTCCACGTCTTCATTCAAATGTGACTAAAATCCACACAGTCGTTCTGTAGAAGATCAATATTAAGATGTCAGATTGTGTTTGTTGATCAAACAGTGAGTCTGCAGTCAGATTTAATGTCTGTACGCACAACATGTTTTTATTTCATCCAATTTTTTTAAACAAATTTAACCAAAACATTTGATAAAACAGTAGTTATCATTATTACCGTTATGATTATTATTATTGTTGTTATTGTTTTCTGATGTAATGCTGATGTAACATTTTCTGCCCTCTGATTGGTCGCCTCTCCTGTCACTCTGAGCTCGGCTGATCAGTCGTGGTGAGCTGACGTCACCGGGATTCCCCCTCCTCACCCGCTCTCACTTCCCGTAACTGAAGAGACGAAAACAAACAAGATGGCGGACCACTCTGAGCGCGGAGGCTCAGCAGCAGCTGATTGGCTGTCAGCAATCCCAGCCGCTCTCCTATTGGCTGGTAGTAAGCAGAGCAGCAGCTGATTGGTCCGCGGGAGATCAGTTGAGGCGGTGAGACCCGCCCCCTGGTGGTGACTCACACCACAGAAACGGAACCGATAGAAAATAACCAGAAAACTTTATTGATCCCCGGAGGGAAACAGAGTCACATGACTGCTGCCAGCAATATGAAGAAGTACAGAAACGATCAGAAGTGAAATTATGTGCATTAAACTACAAAATATAACAACCACAATCACACAGAAAAATAGAAAATAAGAAGTGCGCTAAAACACGTGTATTAGAATGTAAAATAACATTTAAAATGAAAAAAAATACTGAATTATTGTTTGACAGATTTTGATGTTTTTTCATAATTCACAGAAAAACACAGATCTGTTATTAAAGGATGAGACCATAATTTTATACAGAGTGATGTCAGATTGGACAAATACAGAAACACAGATTTACATGAATTTTACATATTATATTATTAAATATACACATTTGCATTATTATCCTGTGCATGTCCTGCTTGTCTCCTGTACATCCCTCTGTGTAATTTCCCTTTTCACAGGGTAATATTTGATACATACTTGTGTATATTATGTATCTGTGCAAGGGAACGGTGTAAATAGTTTAATTTTTACATTTTTTGCACATATTTTTACACATTTTTACTTTTTGTTTTATTTTATTTTATTTTTAACTGTTTTTGACTCTGGAGCTGCTCTAACAGGGACATTTGTCCTCTGTGGGAGGATAAATAAAGTTGATCTGATCTCATCTTAAAGTGTTAAGTGTGTGTCCAGTTGTAGGATTTTCTTCTTCCTATTTATGTTTTCATAATTGAATTTAGTATAAATGACATTTAAGCTGAAGATGTCCCTTTTTGGACACTTCAGTCCAACACAGTGTGACTGTGTCTGATCTGTGTGTTGTAGATCTGTGCTCACAGCTGCTCTGTCTCTCTGTATCTCTGTCTCTCTGTCTGTGGTTCTGTCCATGGTTCAGTCTGTTCAGGTGTCCCTCAGCAGCAGCAGTGAGGTGGACTCGAACCTGTGACTCTTCTCATGTCCTCCTGCTGTCTGTCTCTCTGTCTGTCCTCGCAGTGCTGTTGGACTGAGACATGCTGTGATCCTGCGGTGGCTGCTGAGAAATAAAGCTCTCTGTCTCTGCTGACTGAAACGTCTCTGTCTGTCTCGGTCTGTCTCCGGAGACATGTCAGCTGTCAGTCCAGACCACATCCACACCGGAGAGCAGAACCGAGCCGGGGCCGGTGTGGAGCCGCAGGAGGCCGGACTCCTGCAGCCGCAGACCGTGTTTGTCATCCTGGACTCGGCTGAAACACTCAATCTGGTCCGGTTGAGTGCGGAAGTTCTGGGAAGTACCGTTATTACTGCCGCGGAGATGAGCTCACACCAAACTCTGTTCAAAAATCTGTAGTTTTTATATCCGCTGAGCTCTTTAGCAACAAGACACATCTAACTGAACATGTCTGAAGACATCTGTCCGATCTGTGGTGTCTTGTGTTAAAATCGGCATGAAAATTATTCATCAAACGTGTTGCCTTAATTAGATTTAATTCCTAAAATAACACTCTTACACTTTGAGCTCTCTGTGATTACTGTTGAATGAATGCCATGAAATAACTTCATAAAGTTCAGTTTCATATTTAAGTTTTGCTGTGTGCTTTTGATTAAATGCCAAAGAAGATTATAGTTCCTACAGATTAAGGAAAACAAATAGCCTAAGTCTCGTTTGTAAAACAGCTTTATTAGTGGAGAGGCAATTTAATTTGAAATTCTCCAATTTTCCAATGAAGTTTGGCACGACGGACTCTGCACGTATTAAAAAAAACACGTAAGGCTGCCAGTGAAACTCAGAGTAGAACGATCATAACTGTTCAGTCTGATAATGAAGATAACAGTCAGTCAGTAGCTTTACTGGCTGTGAGCGGACAGACAAAAATAACAAGCATCTCGGGTATTTAAGTTAAAGTTTTATCCAGTTAATTAATCTTGGTGAATAAGATCTGTGCCGAATTTAAATATAATACCCACAAAATCAAAATTTAGTTCAGTCTTGTTTTGGACATTAGTTAAAATTTCATAGAGTGAAATAAATTTTAAATTGTAAAAATTATGAATGGAGTTTGGTGTGAAGAGGTTTTCAGGCTCCAGGGTTGCCATAAGTTAAAAGTGTAATGACTGTAATGTTAAAGTGCTGAGTGTGTGTTTATGACAGTGATGATGATGGTCATTATGATGATGATGATGATGATGATGATGACTTGTGTCAGGCAGGTTGTTGTTTTTACTGTCTGACCTTTGACCCCTGATCCTCTTTGCCTCCTGGTGTAATGAGTCATACAGTGTTATCTCTCTCTCTCACACACACACACACACACACACACACACACAACACACAGAGCGACTGGTCTCCTCATGTACTTTCCCAGGGTAAACAGAGAGACAAACAGGCCGGGGCTCGTCCTCACCACACACACACACATGTTGTGTTTCCATCACTTCTGGGGACATTACATTAACTTACATTCATTTCCTGGAGACTTATCCTGACCCTACCCATCACAAGTCCCTGCCTAAACCTAACCCTAACCCTGACCTTATCCTAAACCTAACCTTACCCTAACCCTGACTCAAGTCTTCACCCTAAAATTTAATGATTTACTTCATGGGGACGTGCAATTTGTCCCCATAAAGTAGGCGAGACCCCACAATGTGAGTGTGTAAACAGATTTGTGTCCCCACAACAATAAGTAATACACGTCCACATACACACACACACACACACACACACACACACACACACAAACATGTAGTATGTGGGACAGAAAGCAAAAGTAAAAACAAGCAGGAGGTGTCTCTCTGCTCTCTGGGCTGTTTGCGAGGAGGAGGAGGGTGATGAAGAGTGTCTCAGTCTCAGGTCACTGCTCAGCTGGTGAGGATGATGATGGTGATGAAGATGATAAACTGAAATGAAGGTGATGAAGGTGATGCAGATGTTGTTCAGACGTTTCTGTCTCGTCACTTCAAACTGTTTCCAGATGTTTTGAACCAGAACATCATTTTTTACAGTGTGGACCATCTGTTCGGCCACGTCCCATTCAGAAAGCAGCAGCACCTCCAGCCTTTAGATTAAATTTTTTTCACCTGTGTCTCATTAATGATGTGTGATTTATAACATGTTGTTTTGTGAATTTAAGGACGTAAAGTTCAGATTATATTTGCAGATATTCACAGTTAAGGAGGAGAAACAGACATACTTTTTATAGTGTGACGGAGGTGTGTGTGTGTGTGTGTGTGTGTGTGTGTGTGTGTGTGTGTGTGTGCTGGATTAGAGGGAAGTGACTCAGCAGAAACACACACACAGGAAGTGGGGTTTACAACAGTTAAAGTGCAGACAGATGTTCCTCCACATTCTTCTTCTCTGGTTTCTAACATCAACATTTAAATATTCACATCAGCAGAGTTTAGATTTATACCTGTCTGTCTCTCAGCCTGTCTGTCTCTCAGTCTGTCTGTCTCTCAGTCTGTTTGTCTTTCAGTCTGTTTGTCTCTCAGCCTGTCTGTCTCTCAGCCTGTCTGTCTCTCTGTCTGTTTGTCTCTCTGTCTGTTTGTCTCTCAGCCTGTCTGTCTCTCAGCCTGTCTGTCTCTCAGTCTGTCTGTCTGTCTCTCAGCCTGTCTGTCTCTCAGTCTGTTTGTCTCTCAGCCTGTCTGTCTCTCAGTCTGTCTGTCTGTCTCTCAGCCTGTCTGTCTCTCAGTCTGTCTGTCTGTCTCTCAGCCTGTCTGTCTCTCAGTCAGTCTGTCTGTCTGTCTCTCAGCCTGTCTGTCTCTCAGTCAGTCTGTCTGTCTGTCTCTCAGCCTGTCTGTCTCTCAGCCTGTCTCTCAGTCTGTCTGTCTCTCAGTCTGTTTGCCTCTCAGCCTGTCTGTCTCTCAGCCTGTCTGTCTCTCAGTCTGTCTGTCTCTCAGCCTGTCTGTCTCTCAGTCAGTCTGTCTGTCTGTCTCTCAGCCTGTCTGTCTCTCAGTCTGTCTGTCTCTCAGCCTGTCTGTCTCTCAGCCTGTCTCTCAGTCTGTCTGTCTCTCAGTCTGTTTGCCTCTCAGCCTGTCTGTCTCTCAGCCTGTCTGTCTCTCAGTCAGTCTGTCTGTCTGTCTGTCTCTCAGCCTGTCTCTCAGTCTGTCTGTCTCTCAGCCTGTCTGTCTCTCAGTGTTTGTGTAAAAACTGACTGCGTGTCTGAACCACAGACTGTAAACAAAGATGGCTGCTGCGTCTCCTCTTCCTCCCACTGAACAAAATGGCCCTTTCTCAATACCAAGTTCGCCAAGTTCAGACTCATGTACTTGGCAGTTCGGACTTAGCAAGTTCGATCTGGGAGTACAGTCTCTTGAGGACGGGAGGACGCAGGATGGTCATTCTGCAATTGGGACGGTAACGTACTTGATGACGTCACCGACGTCCCGTTAACGGGACGACACATCTCCGAAAACTTCGGAGCAAATTTTAAACTGCGCGCTATTGTGATGAATTGACCACAGATTTTAAGTTTTAACGTCTACTTTCTCACATAAAATAATCTTAAAACTACATTTCATGATACTAAAACAGTCGTATTTCAACACCTGTGACTTACAGTTGTGGATCTTCTCCTCCGCTGTTGTTGCTACGAAATGCATTCTGGGATACGCGGCTGCCCCAAGTCCACACAAGTCACCATCCGATGCATCCTCGATAAAACGGGCGGCGCAAGAACACATCCGGGTATTTGACTGTACTTGGCGAGATGCGGACTTCTGAACTGGAACAGTACCTGGACTGAGACTGATGACGTGTCTCAAGTACACAAGAACACAAGTACAGAGAAGAACGCATATTGAGAAAGGGCTAATGAGTCCAAAATCTCTCTGATATGCTGCCATCTTGTTCTGGTGATGTCATTTGGAGTCAGAGCAGTAGTGTTTGGGGGTGGAGCCATGTCATTGAGGCCCCGCCCACACAGAACTCAGCTGTCAATCATGATGTGAAACCTCCTTTTTATATCATCAGATAACTAGTTAAAACCAAACTGATGAGAAGAATGAAGACTGGAACAAACATCAGCGTGATGAGAACGACCGAACATGACAGAAACATTTATTTGACATTACTTTGATGTTTTAGTTTGAACCATGTCCCATCTGCTAACATGGAGGGGGCGGGGCTTATGATCTGTTCTGCAGTCAGCCAGCAGGGGGACATCCAGATCATCCAGAGCTGTTAGTTGGCCATCTTTATAAACAGTGGTTTTTTAGAGAGAAATTTTCTTTGCAGCAGCACCTGGTGGACATTAGAGGAACTGCAGCTGATTGGTTTGTTCTGTCTGTGTCTCTGAGGATCCTGATTGGTTTGTTCTCTCTCTCTCTCTTTCTCTCTGTCAGGGTGGAGTCTGGGATCGTCGCTGACATCGAGGTCGACAGTTTGCTGCCATCAGACTGCGACACCTTCTATCAGATCAAGAGTCAGCCAATCAGCATCAGGTAACATCCAGTAACCATAGAGACGGGGACATTACTGTGTTGTTAACATCTCGTTAAACAAGATCCTGTAGTCTACATTAGAATCTGTGAACAAACTGTTTAAAATGTATTTCTGCAGTCAGATGACCTGCTGCTCTGTTTCATCTGAAGAGTTCTGTGGTTCTGATTGGATCTGACTGTGTCGAGGAAGTGGGGTGTGGAGGAACGGTGATGCTACGTGTTAGCTGATGTCTCTGCGGGTCAGAGACTCATGGCTCTGTACTCTGCTGTCTGACTCGTTTTGTTTCTCATCTTTCTTATAAAACACAAACGTTATGAAAGTTTGGTGTTGAGACGCGGTGCTGCGTCAGTTCTTTCACCGTCTGTTTTGAGGAAGTGAAGAGGACAGTCAGGAGAGGGAGGGGTGAGCGAGGCAGCGGGAGGCGTCCAGTGAGAGCGCTGCAAGCCGAGGAATCAGAGGGAAGATACAGACGCACCTCATCAATGCTAAAAATGAAATGTGTGCATGTTCTAATGAGATGCATCGATACACTGGTGCTGCATCGATTATTTTCTGATTCACGTTCAGATTTTTCCTGATACAGGCCGTCTGAACGACGCACTCGTATCTCACACGTTAAAGCCTGATGCATCGAACAAATGCAAATAAACTCACTCCTCTAACTGAGATATGAGCATTATGAGCTTTAAAAAAACAATGCTTTCTTCCTTTCTAAACAACTTTACAGGTAAAACTTGTTTTTTTTTTTTGTTCTGTACATAATTTAAATCATTGAAAGTCGACCAAATCTTTACATTTCAGAGTCTTCAGTTTGATAAATAGTGAGTTAGTTTGTTCTTTGTTGAAGTTTTAAGATGTTAAAGATTTAATTTGGAACAACTGAAGAATTACTGTCAACAATAAGAGTCAAAATCGAGAGAGAACAGCATCAGAGTTTATAATCTGTCCTCAGGTGGACGTTACAGAGACGCTGCAGCAGCAAAGAATATTTATAAAAAGTCTTTCATACCAAATGTAATAACTTTGTTAAACTTGTAAACATGATTGTTTTTTATTGTTATTGTTGTCTGATCTGTGCATGTTGTCTTATTGTTCTCTTATTTTATTTTTCAAAACAACCTGTGAAGCCGAAGGCAAATTCCCACATTTGTGGACAATAAAGATAATAATAATAATAATTATTATTATACTCCTTAATGACGAGACTCATTGTTAAGAATTTAATCATTAAATTTATTTACGTCATTATTCATTTGTTCTATTTTTAATTAACTTTTTAATATTTTATTCTATTGATACGTCCACTGTCCACACTGAATATCTTTGAATTGTCTCATGTCCTCATGTCCTCATGTCCTCAGCTGATTGTATTTATTAACTCTTTAATGTTCAATAAAGAAAAAACATATTTCAGATGATTTCATCAGCCTGATTAACATAAAACTCTCTGTCTGTCTCTCTGTGTTGTCTGTCTCCGTCTGTATGTCTG
>JAWZSL010000280.1:6225-26617 GCA_034769285.1 Lutjanus argentimaculatus | reverse complement strand
CAATGCAAAAAAATGCTTAAGAACCCAGTTATCAAAGCAAAAAATGCTCCAGAACCCAGATATCAATGCAAAAAATGGTCCAGAAGAGAGATAAGCTGCTCCAAGGGCTATGCCCTGGAGCAGTAAGTGCACGGGCCATCAAAGGGACCGTCAGCGAAGTTCCCCAAGCACCATCCCCAGTTTGGTTTTTAATTTTAGTAAACATCATTTAGTTTTACAATTTAGTTTACAGTTTCACCCTTAATTTAGGTTCTTCCCATACTTCATTTAGTTTTCCCATTATTTAGGTTATTTACCAACATTATTTAGTTTTAGTTTACCCATTGTTTTTAGGTTATTTACAAACATCATTTAGTTTACACATTATTTAGGTTTTAGTTTTTAAGTTTTCCACCACCCTAAGGTGATGGGTGTTCAAAAAATTGGACCTAATGGCCTTACATGATCAGCCCGCGAGACGTTTCGGCATAGTTGTGCCTTCTTCAGACGCTATAGCTGATCTGTGTTCCCTTTTAGGCTTTCCCCTCTTCTCCTTTTATACCCTTTCCTTCTTTGCCTTTTCTTTTTTAGTTTAACCCTCATCCTGTCTTCGGGTCTATATGACCCGAAGACCACAAAGGGACGTTATAAAAATATGGTTTTCTTCCATGTAATTGCCTAAAAATTACATATTTCGTGTATAACTATTGTCTTTTTCAAATGAAATTGATTATCACTACTTGCATTGCATTATGGGTATTTTATTCAATTTTGCAACACTATTGGTCTTCGCGGGTCTATATGACCCGGCCACCACTAGTTGGCGCTACAGGTTAAAAAAATCACACTATTGAGCTTTGTAGCACAATCAACACATCCAAACCCACGCTCTCACTTGTCTACACACACCTAAACAAATCCACCCCCCCGCACCCTCCCCCACCCGACACACACACACTCGACACACACAGACTAGGTGGCGCTATAGGATAAAAAGTGAGAACATTGTGCTTTCTAGCACGATCAACACATCTCAACCCAAAATCTCACTCACCCACACACACCTCCAACCCCCCCCCCCCAAACTTCCCCCCACACACCCCCCGCCACGCACACACACACAGACACACACACACAGACACACACACACAGACAGACCTACCTCACCCACTAATGACATGTGTCTGACATACACACAAAGACCTGGTAATCTCAGGTCAAAAGTCAAAATTGACAGTCAAAGTTTACCAATGACTGTCCCACACACACACGCACACACACACACACCACACACCTACACACACACATACCCGTTTTTTCTCACCCCGTGAGGCCCCCTGACCAGGAGGCTCCTGGTGGGATCCACCCTTTCTGAATGGTATAGAGACGCCATTTTAACTCCTAAATTTTTCAAAAGATCCTGTGAGGATGAAAATCACTTGAAACATCAAACACTCTCACACAAATTTTAGACCTGAATTTTTCTCCCACTGGGGACCTGTCACCTCAGTCAGAATTTTAGCCCCCCATGGGGACTAGTAACCCCCCCCCCCCCCCCCCCCCCCCCCCCCCACCCCCCCACCAACCATTCAGCCATGTTGTGTCTGTTAGCCTCACATAAGCAGAGAGAAGCAGTTCTTCAGGTCTCCAGTGATGGTGACAGAACCAGAGAGAATGCCATCTCATGTGACCGTTAGAAGGATCATTCTTCTCTGTAAGGAAGTGTTACTGGACAAAAGACAGGCTTTTTAAATCAATCTATGATTTATTTTTGTCCACCATGTTACTCATAAGTAATGATGGGGTGATAAGCCAGCCATTTCACAGTAAGCGCTCAACTGAAAGGTACTTTAACAAAACTAGATGTTTTATAAGTACTATACATGTTCATACAGAGCTATACAGAACTGTAACAATATACTGGGCCTCCAGTAACATGTCAACAAAATTCTCAGAACATGATATCTCAGAAATCAGATCATGTGCATTAGCACATCATCTGGAAAGAGACATTCAAGAATGAAGTGCAATCTATTTCAAAAACTCTTTTGGCACTTTCACGCCAAACGGCAGTGATACAACTCATTGTGAATGCAAATTACCTATATTATAACAGCTATGTGTTTGCTTTCTTTATAGAATCTGGAGATTTCAACTAGAGTGAAGGAACAGGGACAGAGAGAGAAGAGACAAAGGACAGAGGAGAAGGAGGGAGAAGAAAGAGAGGAGAGACAACAGAGAGGAGAAGAGAGAGAGGAGACGGAGGAGAGACGAGGAGGAAAGAGAAGAGACAATAGAGAGGAGAAGAAAGAGATGAGACAGAGGAGAGACCAGGAGGAGAGAGAAGAGACAACAGAGAGGAGAAGAGACTGAGGAGGGAACTAACAATATTCTAGGCCTCCAGTAATAACACGTCAACAAAGTTCTCAGAACATGATATCTCAGAAATCAGAAAATGTGCATTAGCACATTCAAGAGTGAAGTGCAATCTATTTCAATAAACTCTTTTGGCACTTTCACGCCGAATGGCAGTGATACGGTTCTTAACGTAAAACTTCACAGCTGTCCAGCTTCGATTTTTGAGAGCATCCGGTGAAGTCTTGATACAGGCAACACAGTCAGACTTCCCGGGTACTTTACCAGAGTCTATAAAGGATTTCAGAGTTTTTTTCCACTGCGCGGACTTCAATCTGTGTCCAGCTCCTCTTCTTTGAGGTTTCTATGAAAGAGAGGGGGGGGGAATTAGGAGTAGATAACTAGCAATAAATTTCTTTGCCACTGATTTGTTGGGTCTGCAAATAACTTCAGAGAATGGTCTAGACCTGCTCTACAGGGAAAGTGCTTTGAGGTAATTTTGCTGGAATTTGATGATATAAAAAATAAAATTTGATTTCATTACATTTAAAAAAGTGATATTTTGATATCAAGACAAAGACACAGCACAGCACCTGTGACCTATTATTCTCCTTCATCACTTGCACAGACTGGTGCAGTACCAGTTATGTATTTCACATTGTAGAATAAACTGGGAATCAGAAAGATAAAAATTTAAACAAGTGTTGTGCTGTTTGTACCTGACTGACAGACTAGAGCCTGCCACTGAAAATCGCCAAAATCCCTGATGTTACCTTCAACTAGTCAATAACCAGATTTCTCTGCCCTGTTTAAGTAAGAAGTAAAACTAAGAGTAATAGTTATGTATGCAGTGTTTGAAATACCTGTTTTATGTCCATCATCGGCAGTCTCAACAGGTGTCAAGTCAGCATATCTTGAAGATCCTGTTAAAATATGGAATTATGTTGATTATTGTTATTATCAATCTAAAAAACTGTCAGCTACATGGAAACAAACCTCCACAGTCTGAATGAAAGCCAGAACTAGTGTATTTCAAAGCACTTAGTGTGTAAAATACCTATTTGAGGTCATCGACAGACTTAGGTGACCAGCTTTTCTTTTGCCTGAGGATCCTGTTAAAGGAATAATTAATATATTAATACAAGATAATAACTGCTAACTGATAACACATTCACTGTCTGAATGAAAGCTACCTACAGTAAGATTTACAAACATCTGATCATCGTTGTAACAGTGCAGTTCACAACAGTCTGATTGGTTGTACTGAGAAAAACATCTTTTAATTACTGATAATAAACATGTTGTGTGGGAAAAATACCCGCTTGATGGTCGTCACTGTCAGACTCAGGTTGACATCTTTTCTTAGAGCTTGAGCTCGACGATCCTGCTAAAATAAGGAATAATTAATATATCAATAGAAGATAATAACTTCTAACTGGTAAGACACTGCACCAACAGCCTACTAAGCAGAAAGTGATGCATACAATTATTCTTAATAATACACAGTATTTTTTTCAGACAGTGTTTAACATTATAAATTTTAAAATTCTGCTCAATTTTAACTGCTTTCTGACTATTTTAAATTAAATTTTGCGTTTAATTGACAGGGAACCGTGAGTTTTTTGATCCATTGCCCCCTAAACAAAACTATGGAATACCAAGAGAAACAAATAAAAAACACAACTAATTGCAATACTGGATAATATGGTAAGTATATTACTATAAATGTTATTCAAATGCCTCACCTGTTCTATTATCACCCAGTCTCTTATAATCACCCAACATATAATCAACCCCAAAATAATCACCTGACTCAGTATGTAAATCAGGCTGTCAATTAAATATGAGTGGAGCGAGGCAACTGGGCTTTACCTCTCTTAGCTGGATTTCCTGGAATAGTTGACAGAGCTACTGCATGAAGAAGCAAATCTTGAAGGAATGAGACAACTCATAGCTCAGAGCTCCTCTATCATCTCCCAGTAGGAGGAACATATGCTACTGATTCGTACCACTGAGTCAGTGTGCTTTATTAAAAAATTCTTATAATGTTTGTGTTTTAGAGGTAAATTTTACCATTTTCATTCATGCAGACACAAAAACTTTAAAATTATTGTTGAAAAAGCAAGGTTTGAGTTCACATCATCCTATACTCAAGATTGTAACTCAAGTGCTGCACCACGTGGCAGCTGGTAAATATAAAAGTCCAGCCCACTATTAGCATGAAGCAGTAGGTCAGCTGTATGTAGCTCTGCCATGTAGCTTAGACTCTAGCCATGTGAAGTAGAGCCCAGCTCAACAGTACTTAATTTATTCCATTCAAAAGCAGTTGGTAGTTTTCTCTTTTGTACAGAGAGTAAACTAGTGTATCTTTGGTGTGTGAAATACCTGTTAGATGGTCATCACTGTCAGACTCAGGTTGACAACTTCTCTTAGAGCTCAAGGATCCTGCTAAAATAAGGAATAATGAATATATCAATATAAGGTAATAATAAAAGATGATAACACACCTTCACTGTGAAATGATAGTATAACAGTTGTGTTTGGTTGAAATCTCCAGATTCTATAACGAAAGCAGAGTGAAGGAATGGGGACAGAGAAAGAAGAGAGAGGAGAAGGAGAGAAAAGAGAGCAGAGAGAAGAGAGAGAGGAGAGACAAGGAGGAGAGAGAAGAGAGAATACAGAGAAGGAGAGAGAGGAGAGACACGAGGAGAGAGAAGAGACAATAGAGAGGAGAAGAGAGAGGAGAGACGAGGAGGAGAGAGAAGAGAGAATAGAGAGAAGAGAGAGGAGAGACGAGGAGGAGAGAGAAGAGACAATAGGGGAGAAGAAGAGAGAGGAGAGACGAGGAGGTGAGAGAAGAGAGAATAGAGAGAAGAAGAGAGAGGAGAGACAATAGAGAGGAGAAGAGACAGAGAAGAGACGAGGAGGTGAGAGAAGAGAGAATAGAGAGAAGAAGAGAGAGAAGAGACAATAGAGAGAAGAAGAGACAGAGGAGAGACAAGGAGGAGAGAAGAGACAGAGGAGAGACGAGGAGGTGAGAGAAGAGACAATAGAGAGGAGAAGAGACAGAGGAGAGACAAGGAGGAGAGAAGAGACAGAGGAGAGACAAGGAGGTGAGAGAAGAGACAATAGAGAGAAGAGAGAGGAGAGACGAGGAGGAGAGAGAAGAGACGATAGAGAAAAGAAGAGAGAGGAGAGACGAGGAGGAGGGAGAAGAGACAGAGGAGAGACGAGGAGGTGAGAGAAGAGACAACAGAGAGGAGAGACAGAGGAGAGACAGAGAAGAGACAAGGAGGTGAGAGAAGAGACAACAGAGAGAAGAAGAGACAGAGGAGAGACGAGGAGGTGAGAGAAGAGACAATAGAGAGGAGAAGAGAGAGAGGAGAGACAAGGAGGAGAGAAGAGACAGAGGAGAGACGAGGAGGTGAGAGAACAGACAATAGAGAGGAGAAGAGAGAGAGGAGAGACAAGGAGGAGAGAGAAGAGACAATAGAGAGGAGAAGAGACAGAGGAGAGACGAGGAGGAGAGAGAAGAGACTGCAGAGAGGACAACAGAGAGAGGAGAGACAGGTGAGAAGAGAGAGGAGAGAAAAGAGGCAGCAGATAGGAGAAGAGAAGAGAGGAGGAGAGAGAAGAGATAGAGAAGAGGAGAGAAAGAGAAAAGTCACTTTTGACTATGCTTGTTAAGTGTTAGAACTGTTGTACAGTTGATCATTTTTCTGTATTTAAGTGATGTTTTACAGTATATTTTAAATACTTTTCATTGTCATTTTGGTCCACTAACAAGCTGGAGAAAAACAGTATCGCATTTGTCTTTTTGTGTAAATACTCAGAGAAATGACAAAGAGAATCTTAAAATCTTGAGTTATAAACATGATCTGATCATTGTACAGAGCATTACTGTGTTTGTGTGGACTGAGAAAACACTGTACATTATAAATCTTTTTAAGTATGTCTTAACATTACTAAAAGATGAACTGAGAAGAAAATTCTGCACGCTATTTTTTTATGTCATACTTTTTGTAAAGACAGGTAACTAACAAACATGATGCATAAAGGTTAGTATGTTGTATACTTGTTAGAGCTGTCACTGTCATGCTCTGATTTATGCTATTAGATTTTGTTAAATAATAAATGATGTGTTTCTTGGTGGTTGTATAAACAAGGTATGTCCTTGTTTACATAAATATGAAGGGTTTAGATATCAAAGATTCTTATTCAAGTCATTAAAACCATGATGATAAACTGGCATATGATTGATCTTAATAAACAATTAATGTACAACTCACCTGATGAGGAAAAAGACGTTTCCCTCTCTGTCTCTGACAGGTCACTGTCCACAGCTTCTAATACCTGCTCTGAACACCAGGAATAACAAAACCAAATATTGTGAAAAAATACATTTGCTGTGAAATTAAATAAAGTAAGTTTGAGAGTAAGTTTGAATTACCACTGGGATCAATCTCGATTTCATCAAGGCTCATTCCTGTGAAGTCTGACAGCCGGCCTTGTTCTAAAGCAATCAACACTTTGCTGACTTTCGCCAGCTCGAGTGTTCCTTCAGGTAGTCTATAATATTGTCTATGGACCCTGATGTCATGGCCGAGAAAATTTGCCAGTGTGTCCATCTCATTGTCTTTCAGGTTGAGAACTGTGGACAGTGTGGACACCTGCTTTTCTCAGCTTGGTTGAGGACAATGTTTCAGGGCGCTTGGCCCCACATTCCTTTGCCATCTGTCTGATGGCATCGGATCCTCTCAAATGACTCTGTGCTTCAGATCTGGCAAAGAAATATGGATTGTCATCAAGCACACCACAAGGTTCGCCGATGTGCAACAAGGGCCTCCATTGAAGACAGCATGTCCGGTGTCAGAAGAATGGGGACCCTTCTGTTTCTTTTCCCTCTGATTTCAATCCTCTGAAAATGTTGGCAAAGCTTTTGCTCAAATTCTGAAAGTCCAAGTGACACGTCTGAGTGCACTCCCGAAGTGTCTCTCAGGGTAAATGCGCTGAGTGGCATCTTTGACACCTCACCCTCCCTTCTGCGGTTAAACAGGATCACCTCAGCAAGTGTGACAGTAGCCAGCTTGGTCCAGTTTCTTCTTGTTTGGATTGCTCTTAAGATGTTCTTGGTACTCTTCTCTGCACTTTTCAAGGTGCATGTGCATCATCTTGACATCCTCAGTGAAAGGGAGAAGCTGGGGAGTGTTCCACTTTCCCTCTCTGAGTGTTTGTAGAGCACATGATGAAACAGACACATCCCATTTTTTCTCAAAAAGACCCCTAGTCCTCTTCAGGTTGTTGAGAAATTCTTCATTGTCAGAATCTGCCATCTGCGCCTCACACTCAAGAATGTCTGCAATCTTCTTCAGACTATGATCTAGCTTCAGAGCCAGTGATGGAGTTTTATACATGTTTTTCTCCTCATCAAATCCAGCCACAGCTTTTACTGCATCAATCACAAAATTAAAGTTGGAGGGCACAAAGAAGTCTTTAATGCATTTCAGTCTACCTCCTTTCTGGGACTGCTGAATCAGTTGTCCTACTTCACCGCATTTTTTGTCTTATGTATTCGTGTTTGGTTTTGTCATGTCCGTGTTTGGCATACAGATGTTCAGCAAGTTTCAAAATGCTCTTCTCTTTCCTGACAATACTCGTGACAGCATCTTGGTGCATGACATTCACTAGCTCCCAAACTTTTCGGGTAACACCATCAGGAACAGGTTGTGCAAAGGCACAGAGTGACTGGACGCGACCTCTTGCCAGGCTTTGGAGTGCTACATTTTTGTGAAAGCCTGCATCTGGACATGTGCCTCCATAAGGACTTTCTTTTCAGTAAAACTTCACAATTTATGCAATGCATATAGTCACTTGGTTTTACTGGTCGTGCAGTTTGCTGACCAGGATTAGTGTGCCACTGCCTTTTTTTATGACCTCATTGTTGTGAACACGGTCCCCTTTGTTCCTGATGAGGTCAAAGTGCAATTTACGTTCCTTTGATTTCAAAGGAAAACTTAGAGCTTTAGCTACAGCAGATTCAGTGCTGTGTTTCCGGATTAAGTGCCTTGACATTTTATGGCAGTGGACAGGACAGTAAAAGCAATAGTGAGTTTTACTGTACACTCTGGCACCACTTACTCCTTTTTTTCAGCTTCATTACCGACACATTATCCTGCCCTGTGTCATCGCAGCTTTCACTTTCTGTTACCTTCTTTTCTTCATCTACAGAAGTTCTGGGCTTTGTCTTTCTTCTGTAAGTCCTCTTGGGCTTCTTCTGTTTCAGCAATGGAACTTTGATAGGACTTTCACGTACTTCTGAACTGTCTTCATCTGCACGGTCTTTTGCAGGGATATATTCATCACCGCTGCTTTCAACACAGCTGATGGATGCTTCGGAACCATCCGATGCCCTGGAGATCTGCCTCAGGTATTCTTTTGTAAGCTAAAAGAAGAAGAAACATTACTCAGATTTGAAAATTTTTAATTGTCCACAATACACTTAAAACTTAAACAACTTAACCTGACAACCAACCCTGTGTTTTACATGATTAGTTAGCTTTGCACTGTCAAGAGTCAAGAAAAACAAGATAAATACAGGGTCACATAAGTTAATTCCACTGAATATTTCATTTTCAGGGGGACTCATTTTAAAGCAATGTTAACTTTGTTTTGCAATGTAAAAGTTAAGTGTCCTGCCGATTTCAGAATGCAAACTTACAAGTACACTGTCAGTTCTTCTCAGGGGTGGCACATCTGGGTCATCACCGGTATCAGAGCGTGAGGTTTCAGGGATACATGTATGTGCTGAGTCCGAGCTTGATTCCTATGAGGAAAAAACAGCATGTCTCAAAAGAGGACCAATTTTAAATTAAATTAAAAATTAAATTACCGGTATGTAGAGAAGTTTTGAAAAGACCAAAGACATTGCATTTTATCAGACCTATGCAAAACTCTGATATTCTGTTATAAGTAATTTCTAATCCAGATAACAATACTGTAAATTCAATGAATAGTCAGTTCATATGAATTATATATTGTGGCCATATCTGCAGATGTAAGATGCAGTGGCATAGATTTTCCTCTTCCATCACTGAGATTCTCTGCAAGAGGCGTTTGCCTGCAACATACCATATGGCACTGTCTTATTCTGGGGTTTGTTTTTTATAACTCACTATTTTTGTTGCCTTCATACAGATCTGTGCCATGTGGAAGAATGCTAAGAATTGTTCAAATGATGAAGTGTGATATGCAGCACAATCAAGCAAAACAAGTGACTATACATGTTTTCTATCATCACACACACACACAAATTGTCCCAAAGCCTAACATATACAGTTTTGTAGTTATATCACATTAACAATATATATTCCCAAAAAACTTATGGCATTTAAAATCCCAGCTATTTTCACAGCTGTTGTTACCTGAGTTTGGGAGTGTATGTACTCCATGTGCTTGGCTAAGCATTTCTCATGATGCTGTCTCAGGCGATGCAAGCGTGCCTTCAATCTTGATTGTCGTCCTGTCTGTCTGCAGGAGGTGAAACACAAAGAGTTAAGCCAGTTGATGTAATATTTGATCAATAATTACTATCTACATAGTAATATATATACATACACACATACATATATATGTATATATATATACACACACACACACACACACACACACGTATATATATCCTGCAAAGATAAAGAAAAAAAGTCTATGCTGAAACCTAAAACAATGACAAAAAGATATCCTTCCCTTAAATGGGCTGTTACTGAAGATGTACTGGCTAAAATCAAAATCATGAAGTTCTTACACAGCCTACCAGTGACAATGGAAAGAGATTTTTCCCATGTATGCTCTGACTCATTTTAAGTGCAGCTGGAGCTTGTAGCTGCTTCTTTACCGTTAGGGCTACTAGTTAACTTAAAAACCTAACAGGGCTGGGCAATATGGCCTAAAATTTATATTGCAGTATAATTTTAAGCATATGCGGTAACCATATATATTGCAATATATTATATTCTTCTGTATATATGTCAACGACTGTTTCTGAATATACTCACATAGCAGATACAGTGCAGCAAAATAAACATGCTTCTAAATAGTACAGAATACCATTTTAAGAACATTTATTGTGCAAAACTTATTTAAAAAATACAAAACCTTTCAAGTAATTCTGAAGCCATGTAAAGGATCTTTCTCTAAACAATGTAACAAAAAATTCTCAAATAACATAAATAAAGATGCAGAAATTTTAAATAAAAAAAATAAAAGTGAAATGTTAGTAAAGCACAAAATTCAAAATAGTTTAAAATAAAGTGCAAAATGTAAAAAACAAACATTACAATTTCTTCCAAACCTGATTACTTATTTATATTGCGGTAGGCCGGGATAATCAAAATCTCTACTGCTGGCCAAATTCATATAATTTCTACCGTACACCGTTTATACCGCCCACCACTATGACTTAATACAGCATTAACGTGCTGCAAGCGTAGGAAAGCTACAGTAAACGTGTTACAATGGCTTTAAATGTTCTCCTGATCCCTGCTCTCCTCTGAAAATTACCCTAACTTTCTGCCTCCACCCAAAGACCAACACAATAAATCTAGCAGTGGCTAGCAGTGTCAAACAAAAACAGCCCGTTACCTTGATAGCATCCCGACATGTCGGCTCTCTTTCCTTGCCAAATATCACCTTGCAGCATGCTACAGTGACAAGCTAGCTTATGTTAGCATTAGCGAACCCGCCGTGCTAATAACCACGTTGAGTTGAATCAATAAAACTAGTGAGCATGAGACGCTAAAAACGTTACACACAAGGCCTAACCTCGTTCCTAATTAAAACCGTCAGTTTTTATTTACTTACTTAGTTTCCATCTCTTTTTCTGTCGACGTTCCTCATGGCTCCTCGGCTTCTCTCATTCTTGGCCTCTACGGGGTCGTCTCACTCACAGTGACAGGGCGTCTGTGGTTGAACGTCGTCACGTGGTGGGAGCAAGCCGTGGTCGTCATGGGGACCGCTAAAGTCAGGAAAGGTGTGTACCAGTACCGAGTCAGAGGTAAAAGAGAAACACACACCTTTCCTGACTTTAGCGGTCCCCACGGCGACCACGCCCATCCCCCACGGTCGCCGTGGGGACCGCTAAAGTCAGGAAAGGTGTGCACCAGCACCGAGTCAGAGGTGAAAGAGAAACACACACCTTTCCTGACTTTAGCGGTCCCCATGACGACCATATCCATCCTCCACTCGGTAACAACATGGCGACGTTGTGTTAAGTTGCTGTTAAGGAAAGCTTAGCATTTCCTGTTGGTGTTCCTTCACAATAAAAGTGTTCCATCAGCGAACGAGTGGGATACTTTTGTTATGAAGAAAACAACAGGAAATCCAACATTTCTGACACCAACTTAGCAGAGCTTCATTAGCGGTGCTGTTCTTACGTTAACGTAACGTTCTTACGTTAACGTAACAGATCTAGTTGTGCAGTTTTGGACATTTTCTGCTGTTTAATCAGCAGATCAGGTTAAATATTGCAGGAGATCATAGTGCAGTGGGGTGAGCAGTTAGATGAAGAGATGCATTAAGCATATTCACACAGTATGTAACCAGCACTTTCAGCACAACAAACAGGACTTAAATGGCCATGCTTGGAGTGGAAAAACATGCGCCTGGCCAACAAGGCCATACACAAAGCCCCTCATTATTTAAAACATTACAGGAGGAGAGATTAATGCAAACATTTTCTGAAAATATGAGTGGGGATATAACTAGAGAGATTACAGCTGAGAAGCTACACTTCTTGGGCTGTGCAATTCAGTCAAAGGTAGGAACCATAGCCATTACTTCCAAGTTAATGTGGCCTTTCATGTCAGTAAATGCATGATGTATGACTTGGTGTGGATGAAATATATTAACCAATTAAGCTTTTACCATGTCTGAATACCTTTTAGTGTCAGTGGCATGTCAGGACTGTCCTTGTTTACATGGTGTTCACCTTGACTTACAGTCTAAACTGTTAAAACTGGCCTATTGAAAATATGAATCTCTTGTGGTCACTTTGTTCATAATCAGCCAAATCACACAGCAATATTCTCCCATTCCCAGAATGATTGTTCTCTTTGTCTTTTGATTGAAAACCTGCTAACTAATGTGCAAACTAATTTTCTGGTTGCTTCATTTAAACCTCACAATCAAATGGAGTATACCAGTAGGCTGTTTAATGTCTCTTTGGAAAAGGACATGTTCTGCCATTTGCCATTTTCATATTTGCAGTTGGAGAAAATATTTCTTATTTTACTCCTATAACCTTTATCAATATGTCCAGCTTGTGTGTCCATTTGCTGTATTTTTAATAGACCAATTGATAGCGTACTTGTTTTTAATAAGTGTTTGATATGAAGGTGTCATTCTCCGTTAGCATAACCATTTCAACTTCCATAACATAAACTCACATCTGTGATTAAGGAGCCTTTTTGAGAGGTCTGTAGTTTATCATGCACTGTAGCCGTAATCAAGGTTCATTTTTACCAGAGCGTTGCATTCAAAATCTGAAATGCTCTACTTCCTGCTAGTATAATTGTCTGACATGCTCATATGCATAGCATTATGATCCAAACTCCTGTTTGAAGTCCAGGCCTTTTCCCTGTGGAGTTTACTCATGCTCAAGCTAAAGTAGCACATCTTGCCATTTCAAATAGGCTTCTTCAGTTTGGCTCAGCATCCCATTCTGATGGAGTGAGTAAGATGTAGAGGTCCCACCACCCTGTGCCATAATTAGACAATAAATATTTTACAGGAACCAAATATTTCACACCAGATTTCTGTAAACATTAGCAAAGTTAGCAGTGCAGCCACAGATGGCAGATGAAGGCTATGCTAGGTTGTTAGCAAAATTCAACAACAACTCAAAAAGTGTTCATGTTTCAGGCTTCCTTGCATACTGCTTGCTACACAATAGCACAGGACAACACAGTTAAATATTACATGTAATTGAGGTTGGTAACCTAGCTGGCTTGAAGTGAGCAAGAAGTCCCTCATGCTAATGCTCAGAAACGTGATGCCCTCTAGTCCCTCCACTGCTGAAATGACATACTGAAATCCTGTTCGTTACTGATATCCTAGCATGATTAATCAGATGATGATCAGCTGTGATAGAAGTAAGGGATGGGACTGAGTCTCAGTCAGTCTCAGCAAACGTGTAGGAAATATGTGGGAAACAGGGTATAACTATGGTCTCCAACATCACGTTAGACTAAGAAATTGGTTAAAAGGCAACAGAATCAGTGTTGTGATTCAGACGGTTACATGTGTAACTCAAGCAGAGCCCTGTTAAAGTGGCACAGTTAACGAATCAGTGTAAACATTTAAAAATAAGTGTAAAAGAAAAGGCCAGGATATATCCACTTGTTTTATTTTATCTCTCATCTTTTTCTTTTGACATGTTTTGATATACACTGTAGGTGACTATTGTTGACAGACAAGCAGTGACATTGTACAAATACTGAACATCAAGTCAGGGAGGAGAAGGGCACAGAGATCTGATTTTCTGTTTACTGCTAATTCAGTTAGTAGATATTGATATCATGTATTCCCAAATGGAGACACAGAGACGGATGCAGGTTTAGAGTTAATTACAAAAAACAAAAACTATAACTGAGGGAAAGCAGTGCTGAGTAGGAGATGGAGCAGTGGGCAAAATCCAGTGAGGAAAACTGGGGTAAGATGGGGAAGCAGGCTGAGCGAGGATATACAGGACTGGAGGCAATGGCAGGGCTGCAGGCAGAAGGAAACACACGAGGAAAAGAAGCCCAGCAGTTACCATGAGTGGATTAACAATGGACTGGTGGAGAGCGAAGGGAGAGATGGGTCTTTAAACTGCAGGTGGTGGGAGTGGCAGTTAATGAGGATGAGCTGCAGGTGTGTCAGGAGATCTGATGGGGGATGAGCAGGGAACAGCCATGGTAGCATGTTAGCAGGGACTGTCAACTGAAGATCAGGCATTAGTCAGGATGAGCAACCAAGAGAACACGCTTAGAAACAGACAAGACATCACAATGTCAACTGTAGCCTCTCAGACTCAAGCTGGATGCGCAAGAGATCTCGCAATATTTTCACACATGCATCCATTAAGTCTCACAATACATTGACACCATGTTTACATGCTACCTGGGAGGCTACAGTTGACATTTCGGCTAAAAACATGGTGTAAATGGCGTCTTTTGTGGTTAAATTTTAATGTCGCAGCTCACAGACACTTGGATTACACCACACAAGCAGAATGGAGACATTTTGTGTTTGTTTTATCTTCTTTTTTTTTACATTTACACTTGGTCTCCATTCACTGCCATTAGCTGCAACCCTGTTTTCTGCTGAAACTCCAGGATTGTTTTGTGAATTGAAGATCTTCACACATCCTCACTTCAACATAGAGGTGAGTACATATTGAGTGGACTATCATTACGGGGTGGAATATCACTTTAAGGGCAAAAGTGTATTTCTACCAGGTGGGTCTGCAACCTCAAAGAGACACTTACCATATCAGTACCAAAAGCACAACTTGATGCTATTAAATACATCAAAAATTAGGATCATATCAACATTACCTTTGACAATTAAGCGAGGGGTGCTTGGCAGTGTCACTGTCCTCTCAGCATCACTGGCACACAGCTGCAAAAACATGAATTTTAATAAGATTCAACTGTTAACATTGTGTATCCATGGTAGCATAGAGTCAAATTTGTGCACTAATTATCCCCTGGCCCCACAGATTTATCGTTGATTAGGCAGTACATATTTGGCATCAACAGAAAATTCCAACACCACAGAAGCAGCAGTATTTTAGGGAAAGGTTGCTATTTATATGCATCTATTTATTTCTTTGGTATTATTATTGTTAATAATATTTTATTTATTTAATAAAATATTGTCCTCTCACGTATTTCTAAAAATAACATCATCATATGTTGACGTGCACACTTAATTGGTATCTCTCTTTATCACATACATACCAAAGCAGGAGAGGAAAGTATAAGCAAGCCCAGCTAATTTTAGATGAATATTCTCTATTTTCTCTATGACACTTTAATTTCTCTGGCATATACAAACTGTGATCATGTTGACGTTTAAGCCACAACTTACCTTTTCACTATATTTCCTGCCCATCATCACTTTCCGCCCATCTTCATATTAACAGGTAAGTATTTTCCTTTTTAGGTTGACAGGTAAGTTTTTTTTTTTTTTTCAGGTTACTTTGGTAAGTATTAAGTTTCCAATTGTGTTTAGTTGTTTGTTAATTTAGTTTCTCTTAATTTCTTGTGTTTTCAGGTTACTTTGGGTAAGTATTAAGTTTCCAATTGTGTTTAATTAATTATTAATTTAATTTATCTTAATTCCTTATGTGTTTTCAGGTAAGTATAATTTTCCAGGTAAGTATTTATTTCCCAATTAGGTATAATTTTCCAGGTAAGTATTTTGGTTCCAATTCTATTCTGTCTTCACTTCCTGCCTATTCTACTTCTGTTTGTCCTTCTATCCTTTCCCTATCCTTCCTCTAACTTCTCTTCTCCTTTTCCTTTTGCTTCCCCTTGCTTTCCTTTCTCCTTGACTGAACTTCCACTATAGCGTCTCTTCCCATCGTCTTTTCGTTTTGTTATACTTTATTTAGTTTTCTTCATACTTCTTTTATTTCTTGGACTCGGACTTTATAGACTTCCGGTTAGCTCAGTTTTAATTTAGGCTTAGATTAGGTTAAAGGGTCGGGGGGCATAGAATTAGGTTCCAATAATCAGAGAGAGAGAGAGAGAGAGAGAGAGAGAGAGAGAGAGAGAGGAGGGAGTAGGGGGTATTAACCCAAATTGGACATGTCCAATCCGTCGATTCCGGGAGAACGGAAGGTCGTAGAGACACGGGGGTGGTACCGTTGGAACGGGCGTATGCGAAAATGTGGGTGTCCATCTAGGCCCCGCCCCCCTCCGAGCTTCCGGTCAAAAGTTAGCGTTTTCCAGTTTGAGCTCGACCTACCCCCCCAAATGTGGCCACGCAAAAGTTACAGCCGTTTTAAAATTCCCATAGAAGCGAATGGGAGCCGGATTTTGCCTAAGTGTCACAGGTCAAAAATGTCCACCAGGGAGTGTTCAGGAGCACGTTTCAGGTCATTCTGAGTAGATTGGACATGCATGTCCAGACACCTTTGGTCACTCGTAACTTTTTAAGGAAGGCAGATAGAGGTCTGGCACCCGGATGGACACATAGGTTTTCATGTACCCCGAGTCCAACGGTACCACTCCCGAGTCTCTAGGACCAACGGTTTCCCGAGATATCGTCATATTGGACACGCACATCCGACCCGAAATCGCACTAAGTGCCACAGTCTGAAAGCGTCTTCCAGAAACTGTTCAGGAGTGTGTTTCAGAGTGTCCTGAGTGCCCCAAACATGGTCCCATGTGAGGTTTTTCCCAACTGTCTTGACCCATAAGTCAGGAACCCGAGTAGCTAGGAAGGTGGTTGGAACTGTCATGTCACTGTCTGAGGTGGCCCTCCAACATATGTGAGAGCCAGGTCTCTAGCAACAACTTTTGCACCAAGTTGGTTCTAGCGCCACCTAGTGGTAGCCGAATTGAAGTGCCCATCGAGCAGTGCGCAGACATGTGTCTACCTGCGTCCTACCTTGCTCCAGTCCAGAGTTATCCCTTGTCAAAAATAAGTGCATTTTACAAAAAACATGCATAACTCTTCAACCTTTGCACCTAGAACAGTCAGGTCAACTGTTCTGGACAGGGCTCGGAGTGTACTACAATTCGGCCGAAAAAGGTTTTCAAGTCACTTTTTTCCAGAAAGCCAGGCAAAGGGTATGTAGGCTCTAAAGGCGGAAGACCGTCTGACAGGTTTGGCTGAAAAAAACCAACTTTGTCATTTTTGGTCCTACAGTCAAGTGTCTTACCTCGTTGGAAAGGTCTGTTCCGGCAGAAAAGGAATATCCAGGTCCCATGTCCCTACTGTCTTTAGGTCCCGAGTTATAAGGCTCGAAAGTTGTGAAAAATGCAACCAATTAAGGCTTATAACTCAGGAACCATAATAGGGTATAGGGGTTATAACCCAGATGGCCATGTGGCCATCCTCAACGGAGCGTCGTAGAGAGATGGGACCACGACCTACCCCCCCAAATGTGGCCACGCTGAATCCAACGGTGCCCTCAGCTAGTCTCTAGCACTTACCGTTCCGGAGATACGAGCGTTTGAAAAGTGCAAGTGGCCATCCTCAACCGAGCGTCGTAGCCACATGGGACCTCGACCTACCCCCCCTAATGTGGCCACGCTGAATCCAACGGTGCCCTCGGCTAGTCTCTAGCACTTACCGTTCCGGAGATACGACCGTTTGAAGATGGTAGTATAAGTGGAAATTCGCCTAAGTGTCAGGCCCCAAAAGTGTCACTCAAAGAGTGGTCAGGAGTGTGTTTCAGAGCGTCCCGAGTGCATGGGACATGCTTCCGTTGGTACTTTTGGCCACCCGTCACCGGTCAATAGTGCTCCGGATCCGCTCCAAAAGTGGTCAGCCGTCATCCCCCGGGCCCCCTTAGCCCCCCTACTGCCTTTGGGTCCCCATAGCTTGCACTTTTTGGGAAGCGGCCATCCTCGGCCATCCTCAGGGAAGCCACCTAGAGACACGGGACCTTGACCTACCCCCCCATTTTCCTGTACCCTGAATCCAACGGTGTCACCCCCTAGTCCCTACGACCTTCCGTTCCCGAGATATGGCACTTCCAAGAAACGCCAGTCATCGAAAATGCACTAAGTGTCACAGGCCAAAAGTGTCTTCCAGAAAGTGGTCAGGAGTGTGTTTCAGAGTGTCCTGAGTGCACAGGACATGGTCCCTAGTGTAGTTTTTTCCCAACTGTCTTGACCCATAAGTCAGGAACCCAAGTAGCTAGGAAGGTGGTTGCAACTGTCATGTGACCGTCTAAGGTGGCCCTCCAACATATGTGAGAGCCAGGTCTCTAGCGACAACTTTTGCACCGAGTTGGTTCTAGCGCCACCTAGTGTTAGCCGAATTGAAGCGCCCTTCGAGCAGTGCGCAGACATGTGTCTACCTGCGTCCTACCTTGCTCCAGTCCAGAGTTATCCCTTGTCAAAATAAGTGCATTTTACACAAAACCATGCATAACTCTTGAACCTTTGCACCTAGGACAGTCAGGTCAACTGTTCTGGACAGGGCTCGGAGTGTACTACAATTCGGCCGAAAAAGGTTTTCAAGTCACTTTTCCCAAAAAGCCAGGCAAAGGGTATGTAGGCTCTAAAGGCGGAAGAACGTCTGACAGTTTTGGTTGGAAAAAACCAACTTTGTCATTTTTGGTCCCACAGTCAAGTGCCTTACGTCGTTGGAAAGGTCTCGTCCAGCAGAAAAGGAATATACTGGTCCCAGATCCCTACTTTCTTTGGTTCCAGAGTTATGAGACTTGAAAGGGGTTAGGGTTAGGGTTAGGGGGTTGGGCCTGAGCCTGTCCCCAAGTAAGGGGAAGAAAGTGCACGGGCCATCACACAGGCACCCAGCCTCAAGTTCCACAAGCATCCACAAAACATTATTTAGTTTACTTTAAGACCCATCATTTAGGTTCTTCTTACTTTCCATTCTTTAGACCTCTTTAGTTACACATTTTAGTTTAGTTGTAACATTAATTTAGGTTACATCCAAATACATTTTAGTTTAGTTACATCCATTAATTTAGGTTTACATTCAAACACATTTTAGTTTAGTTGTACTCATTAATTTAGGTTACATTTAGTTTTTAATATATCCAGCACCCGAAAGTGCTGGGTGTTCAAAAAATTGGACCATAAGGCCTTAGAAGATCAGCCCGCGAGACGTTTCGACTTTGTTTGGTCTTCATCAGTCGTCTTAGCTGATCTTAGGAGGTCTGTTCTGTTCCTTTCCTGCTTTCCCCTTTTATATCCTTTCCTGCTATCCTCTTTTTAGGTTACATTTTAGTTAATTTACTTTCCAAACTGTAGTTTTGTATTTTAGATTATTTCCCATCTTAATTTAGGTTTGAGTCCAATAATCTTGATTTAGTTTATATAGTCAGATTTAATTTAACTTAATTTAGCTTAAAATATAATTTAGATCCAATTTAGTCTTTTTTGTCCATTCACTTAATTTAGTTTACTAATTTAGGTCACTGCCAATCAAAATTTAGATTTAATTTAACTTAATTTAGTTTATAACATAATTTAGCATATCTAATTTAGTTTTCCTCAGTCATTTACAATTATCTTAGTTAATTTTAGGTTCCAAATAAACTCTTTTACTTATTTTTCCACATTTTTAGGTTCCTTCAGTTCCCAGGTAAGTAGTTTTGGTTCCCCTTCCTAGGTTTTTATAAGTTCTAAGCCTCCACTTCTATTCTCGTCCTACTGTTCCTCCTATTCTTCTTCTGTTCGTCCTTATTTCTGTTCCTTTCCTTCCTCTAACGTCTTCTCTCCCTCTTCTTTGCTTCCCCTTGCTTCTCCCTTCTCCTTCTCTATACGTCTGCTCCAGTGTCTCTTCCCATCGTCTTTCTGCTTGGTTTCTATAGTGCCTCTAGGTATAGGTCGTCTAGGGCGTGAACTCAAGACTACTCTTTGCCTCCAGGATTCCTCTACTGGGGCCTTTTAAAACGGACTTTATAGACTTCCGGTAACTGTAGCTTAGTTTAGGATCAGATAGTGGTTAAAGGGTCGGGGGGCATCAAATTGGGGTTAAATATTTTAGGATTAGGATAGGACAGGACTTCAGACTCTTAGAATTAGGTTAGGACAGGACACTTAGGGCTAGACCAGACTAGGACTTTCTACTGACCTTAGGTTTAGGGCCAACTGACTGGTTAGGGACTAAAAGGGGTTAGGGGTTAGGGGTTAGGGTTAGGGTTAGGGTTAGGAAGTGAGAGTCAAACGCCCGCTCCACTGGCAACGCCGTGGAGCGAGTGTAGTGCACGGGCCATCGAAAGTACACCAAGCACAGTCCCCCTAACTCCACACAAACAAGAATTTAGTTTACATTTAACATAATTTAGTTTAATTTAGTTCCACATTACTATGTT
>JAWZSL010000279.1:0-26318 GCA_034769285.1 Lutjanus argentimaculatus | reverse complement strand
CTGAGAATCTTGGTAGCACCACAATACTTAGCTTGTAATGATTCTACCAAATTTTACAAACTGTATCATAAAATTACAGCTCCTGTAATGTGAATAATAGTACTTAGAGGAAGTGTAACAAAAGTCTATGTCACTTTCCTGAGTAACGTCTCACAGCAGAAGATTTCCTTCAACGATGACAGCAACGGTGTTCAGCTCTGGTAGTCTGTTTCAGTCCGTCCTCGGCCCTCACTGCAAGAACCCCGACAGGAACCTGAGTGAAGTTATCTGCTGTGTCAGAAACCTGCATTGGAAAATAAAGAACACAAGGAAACAAATTTAGGTGGGATGTTATGACACAGTTAGTGTGTTCATGCCGTTGCTGATTTACCTACGGTAGGGCACAAAAATGAAGGAAAATGATAGATAGAGAATGAAACTGGGCAAACTGCGTTCAAAATAACATCATGTTTATTTCCATTTATTTGACTTTGGGGAACTCTTAGTGAGTTAAACTTATAAAAAAAAAAAAAATTATTGGCCAATGGTATGTTGCACAATTTATGACATCAAAACTCAGTTTCAGCTCTCAGTCATCAGCCAAAATGACATTGTTCTTTAGACTAAAGAGTTAGGTCTTCAGGTCTCAGAAAAAAGAGACCTCAAACAAAATGACTTCAAACTAGATTACATCACAACTTAAGACCAAGAGGCCTCAAGCCAAACATTATTTGTTTGCAAAGTTTTTTTCATGACCTGAAACCTTTTAGTCCAAAGTATGCCGTTGTTTTTTTATTTTTTTTTATTTTTTTTCTGAAAACTGAGAACTCAAGCTGAGGTCGGATGATGTCCTAAAATGTACACCATACCATAGACATATTGTCATTATGAATGACTGTACTTACTGAGAAGCTGAGGAAGAACTCACTGGGAACTCAGTGAACGTGTATCTCCAAGATACAGGTTCAGCGGTGTGTTGTGGTGATGTCTTGGATCTAATGGGAAAGATGACAAAAGAGAGTAAGTAGAAGACAAGTCAAGAAAAAATGTCTCTGTGTGAAAATGTAATATACATGCATACACACACAGCAACAGATGTAGTAGTTATACAAAGTAATAGTAGCATGTAGAGGGCTAAAAGCACACGAGCACTGATTACGATGAATGAATGAACTTATTTGTGTGTGGTGATCCAGATCCTGAGGTTCCTATACTGGATTTACTTTGTTCTGGACACTCTGTAGATCTCAGCAAACACCTTAAGAAACAAAAATCACGCATCAGGGATTTTTCAACAAGGCTGTCATTTAATACCAATAGTACATCTGACCATTACACACGTCTCTCAAAAAGAAATGTCCAGATTGCAGTACTTGCTGTGACCATTTGCAATTACTTTGGAAACTCTCTAAATAAATCATTTATCAGTCATTTGAATATTATGAAACAGAGTAATCAACTATGAAAATAATGATTTCTCGTAGTGTGGTAGAATACAGCAGTAGTGGATCATACCTGACATTATGTGAACAGTGCAGGCCTGCTTTCCATCATCTTTCTCACTGGAGGCTGGTCTTCCATGATTGTCTGCTCCATCCGTTTTTTCACATCAGCCAAGTTTCCCATCCCCAGTTTCAACTAAAACTAGAACTGCAAGCAGTTATGAACGGGGGCCAAGCCACCCGCGCGACTCGGCCCCCGCGCGTCGCGGAGCCCACGCAATGCGAACGGCTCCGTTTCGTCACTGGGAGGCACAGCGCCAAGATCTGCTATCGAACACTGGGTCGAGCAAGGCTGCCCTCTCTGTCCGTTGCTCTTATTGTAATGGGAAGAGCAGTGTGAAAGGCAGAATATGTTTGTCGTAACAAGTCACGCCCACTTTGACCAAACATCACTAAACTTTAAATGCGGCCTCGGGAGTGAGTCGACATGGCGCTCGCCGAAATTTCGTGCGAATCTGAGCAACTTTTGTATCGCTTGATTTTTCTCAGTTTATAGCGCCCCCTTTTGACCAAGTTGCACCAAATTTGGTACAGAGCCTCTGGCTGACCTCAGGAACAGGTGATTTGAGTTTCATGTCGATAGCTTTTACTTGGACAAAAATATGCAACAGTATGTATTTTTTAGCTAGCAGAAAAAATTGTTTATGTATAAGTACCGCATTTTTTGGAGTAGTAAAATTCTTTTGAAAACTTGTGATCAGGCACGTCTGGAGATTGTGTGTGCAAATTTTCGTGCGGATGGAACGTAAACCCTAGGAGGAGTTTGAAAAAGTAGGTTTTTGACGTGTAGCGACTTACAAAGAGAAATATGCTGTGGGAGTGGGCGTGGCCTATGTCAAAAGATGCGGATCTATTTAGGGAACATGTGGATATAAAGTTTATGAAGATGTGATTAAAAATGTGGAAGTTACAGGCCAAAATGTGTTTGCATCAATTACAGCGCCACCTAGTGGAGTAGATGCACAATTTTTGGTGTGGGTGGTCTGTGTCCTATTGTATGTATACTCTGTAAATTTCACAGCCCTCAGCTTAATACTTGAGCTGAAATAAATGTTTGTTGTTTATGTCGTAATAAGCCACGCCCACTTTGACCAGTCGGGATAACCTTCAAGGTCTGGCCTCAGGAGTGACCCAGCATCTTACCCACCAAATTTCGTAAAAATCAGTGTTGCCGTTTAAGAGATATAACGTTCCCATGTTTGCAGCGCCCCCTAGTGGCCGAAATCAGCGAAATTTGGCTCATAGCCCCACAGTCACATTGCAACCAAGGGTCTCAGATTTGGTGTCATTAGCATTTACTTTGACTGAGTTATGTAACTGTTCGTATTTTTATAGCTAGCTAGAAAAGTGTATTCGTTAATAATTTGCGCATACTTTGACAGAACGAAATTCTTTGTACATCTTTAGGTCAGGTCCCTCTGAAGACCGTACGTGCCAAATTTCACACAGTTTTGACAAAACCCCAAGGAGGTGTTAGAAAAAGTAGGTTTTGAAGTTTTTGCGATTTCCTGAAAAAATATTATAGGCGGAAATGGGCGTGGCCTAGGCCAGGTGAATCAGGGCTATTCAGGGAATCTGGGGATATGAGGCTTTTGAATGTGCGTCATACGGTGTGGGAGTTATAGGCCAAAACATGTGTCCCTTGGTAATAGCGCCACCTGCTGGCGGACATATGTGAATTTTTGCGCCTCAGGTAAGTGCAGGGGTCTGGACCAACCCTCCAAATTGCCCCGCCCTCCCTTGCACGGTTTAGGCTGCAGCACCACTTTTACCAACGGAAAAATAAAAATAATAATAACTAGAACTGCAAGCAGTTATGAAAGGGGGCCAAGCCTCCCGCGCGACTCGGCCCCCGGGTGTCGTGGAGCCCACGCAACGCAAAGGCTCCGTTTCGTAACCGGGAGACACGTCGCCGAGGTCTGCCGTTAAATGTGGGGTCAAATGAGGCTGCCCTGTCTCTCCCTTCCTCTTACTGTAATGGGAAGAGCACTGCAAGTGTCAAAGGCTGAATATGTTTGTTGTAATAAGTGACGCCCACTTTGACCAAACATCACTAAACTTTACGGCCGGGCTCGGGGGTGGTTCCAGATCACGCTCCCCGAATTTTGTGCGGATCGGAGCAACTTTTGTGTCGCTTGATATTACCGTGTTTATAGCGCCCCCCTGTTGGCCAATTTGCACCAAATTTGGCACAGAGACTGTGGTTGACCTTGGAAACAAGTGGCTTGAGTTTCATGTCGATGGCTTCTATTTTGACAAAAATATGCAACAGTATGCGTTTTTTAGCTAGCCGAAAAAAATTGTTATTTATAAGTATCGCGTTTTTTTGAATAGCAAAATTCTTTTGATAACTTTTGATCAGGCACGTCTGGAGATTGTGTGTGCAAAGTTTCGTGCAGATGGAGCATAAACCCTCGGAGGAGTTAGAAAAAGTAGGTTTTTAAAGTGTAGCGACTTACAAAGAGAACTATGCTGTGGGAGTGGGCGTGGCCTACGTCCAAAAATGCGGATCTATTCAGGGAATACGTGGATATAAAGTTTATGAAGATGTGATTAAAAATGTGGAAGTTACAGGCCAAAATTCGTTTGCGTCTGTTACAGCGCCACCTAGTGGAGTAGACGCACAATTTTTTGTATGGGTGGTCTGTGTCCTATTCTATATATATCCTGTAAATTTCACAGCCTTCAGCGTAATACTTGAGCTGAAAGAAATGTTTGTTGTGTATCTCGTAATAAGCCACGCCCACTTTGACCAGTCGGGATGACCTTCAAGATATGGACTCATGAGTGAACCAGCATCATGCCCACCTAATTTGGTAAAAATCGGTGTTGCCGTTTAAGAGATATAATGTTGGCATATTTGCAGCGCCCCCTAGTGGCCAAAGTTAACCAAATTTGGCTCACACCCCCACAGTGACATGTCAACCAAGGATCTCGGATTTGGTGTCGTTAGCATTTATTTTGACCGAGATATGCAACTGTTCGCTTTTTTATAGCTAGCTAGAAAAATTTGTTTGTTAATAATTTGCGTATATTTTGACCAAACAAAATTCTTTTGATAACTTTAGATCAGGTCCAGCTGACGAATGGACATGCCAAATTTCACAGTGATTGGACCAAACCCCAAGGAAGAGTTCGAAAAAGTAGGTTTTCGAGTTTTAGCAATTTCCTGAAAAAAAATTATAGGCGGAAATGGGCGTGGCCTAGCCCAGGTGATTCAGAGCAATTCAGGGAATCTGGGGATATGAGGGTTTTGAATGTGCGATAAAGGGTTTGGGTGTTATAGGCCAAAACGTGTTTGCCTTGGTTGTAGCGCCACCTGCTGGCAGACATATGTGAATTTTTGCGCCTGAGGTACGTGCAGGGGTCTGGACTAACCCTCCAAATTGCACCGCCCTCCCTTGCACGGTTTAGCCTGCAGGAAGACTTTTACCGGGGGAAGAATAAAAAAAAGAAAAAAAAAAAAAAAGAATAAAAATCTGAACAAAAACAATAGGGTTCCCAGCACCGCTGGTCCTGGGAAACGCGTATGCTTGTGCATACGCGTCCCCCAGGCCCCGCGGGCTTGGCCCCCTAACTAGAACTGCAAGCAGTTATGAAAGGGGGCCAAGCCTCCCGCGCGACTCGGCCCCCGCGCGTAGCGGAGCCCACGTAACGCCAATGGCTCTATTTCGGGATGATGAGGTACATCGCCAAGATTTGCTGTCAAACGTGCGGTCAAACAAGGCTGCCCTCTCTCTGCATTCCTCTTATTGTAAAGGAAAGAGCACTGGAAGCTCTGTATAATTGCTGAACATGTTTGTTGTAACAAGTCATGCCCACTTTGACCAAACAGTACTAAACTTTACGGCTGGCCTCGGGAGTGACTCCGCATCATGCTCACCAAATTTCGTGCGAATCGGATGAATTTTTATGTCACTTGATATTTCTCTGTTTATAGCGCCCCCTTTTTCCCAATTTTCACCAAATTTGGCACAGTGCCTCTGGTTGACCTCGGAAACAAGTGACTTGAATTTCATGTCTATAGTTTTTATTTTGACAGAAATATGCAACAGTATGTGATTTTTAGCTAGCAGAAATAATTGCTTATTTATAAGTACCACGCGTTTTTTTGGATTAGCAAAATTCTTTTGATAACTTTTGATCAGGCAAGTCTGGAGATTGTCTGGGCTAAGTTTCGTGCAGATGGAGCGTAAACCCTAGGAGGAGTTCGAAAAAGTAGGTTTTTGACGTGTAGCGACTTATAAAGAGAAATATGCTGTGGGAGTGGGCGTGGCTTATGTCAGAAGATGCGGATCTATGCAGGGAACACGTGGATATAAAGTTTATGAAGATGTGACTTAAAATGTGGACGTTACACGCCAAAACGCGTTTGCGTCTGTTATAGCGCCACCTAGTGGAGTAGATATGCAATTTTCGGTATGGGCAGTCTGTGTCCTATTCTACATATATCCTGTCAATTTCAGACCTCTCAGCATAATACTTGTGCTGAAATAAACGTTTGTTTTGTATGGCGTCATAAGACACGCCCACTTTGACCAGTCGCGATTAACTTCAAGATGTGGCCTCAGGAGTCATCCAGCATGGTAGCCAGCCAATTTCGTTAAAATCGGTGTTGTCGTTTAAGAGATATAAATGTACCGTATCTGCAGCGCCCCCTAGTGGCTAACATCAGCCAAATTTGGATCTTAGCCTTACAGTGGCATGCCAACCAAGGATCTGAGGTTTGATGTCGTTAGCATTTATTTTGACCGAGATATGCAACAGTTCGCGTTTTTATAGCTAGCTAGAAAAATTCATTCGTTAATAATTTGTGCATCTTTTTACCGAGCGAAATTCTTTTGATAACTTTAGATCAGTTACAACTGTAGACTCTACACGCCAAGTTTGACGCTGATCGGACAAAACCCGAAGGAGGAGTTCGAAAAAGTAGGTTTTCCAGTTTTCGCGATGTAGCGAAAAAAAAATTATAGGCGGAAATGGGCGTGGCCTGGCCCAGGTGATGCATCCCTATTCAGGGAATCTGGGGATATGAGGTTTTGCATGTGTGACATACGGTGTGGGAATTATAGGCCAAAAGGTGTTTTCCTTGGTTATAGCGCCACCTAGTGGCGGACATATGTGAATTTTTGCGTCTGAGGTACGTGCAGGGTCTGGACCATCCCTCCAAATTGCACCACCCTCCCTTGCACGGTTTAGGCTGCAGCCGGACTTTTATCAACGGAAGAATAATAATAAAAAACTAGAACTGCAAGCAGTTATGAACGGGGGCCAAGCCTCCCGCGCGACTCGGCCCCTGGGCGTCGCGGAGCCCACGCAACTCAAATGGCTCTATTTCGTTACCAGGAGGTACACTGTGAAAATCTGCTATCGAACGCGGGGTCGCACAAGGCTGCCCTCTCTTTCCATTCCTTTTATTGTAATGGAAGAGCAGTGTGAAAGGCTGAATATGTTTATCGTAAGAAGTCACACCCACTTTGACCAAACATCACAAAAATTTACAGGTGGCCTCGGGGGCGAGTCCACAAAGCGCTTCCCGAATTTCGTGCGAATCTGATCAACTTTTGTGTCGTTTGATTTTTCTCAGTTTATAGCGCCCCCTTTCGACCAATTTGTACCAAATTTGGTACAGAGCCTCTGGCTGACCTCTGAAACAAGTGATTTGAGTTTCATGTCGATAGCTTTTACTTTGACAAAAATATGCAACAGTATGTGTTTTTTAGCTAGCGGAAAAATTTGTTTATTTATAAGTACCGCATTTTTTGGAGTAGCAAAATTCTTTTGATAACTTTTGATCAGGCCTATCTGGAGATTGTTTGTGCAAAGTTTCGTGCAGCTGGAGCGTAAACCCTAGGAGGAGTTCGTAAAAGTAGTTTTTTGACGTGTAGCGTCTTACAAAGAGAAATATGCTGTGGGAGTGGGCGTGGCCTATGTCAAAAGATGCGGATCTATTTAGGGAACACGTGGATATAAAGTTTATGAAGATGTGATTTAAAATGTGGAAGTTACAGGCCAAAACACGTTTGCGTCAGTTACGGCGCCACCTAGTGGAGTAGATGCACAATTTTTGGTAGGACCGGTCTGTGTGCTATTCTATATATACCCTGTAAATTTCGAAGCCCTCAGCTTAATACTTGAGCTGAAATAAATGTTTTTTTTTTATCTTGTAATAAGCCACGCCCACTTTGACCAGTCGTGATGACCTTCAAGATTTGGCCTCAGGAGTGACCCCGCATCATGCCCACCAAATTTGGTAAAAATTGTTTTTTGCGTTTAAGAGATATACCGTTCCCATATTTGCAGCGCCCCCTAGTGGCCAACATTAGCCAAATTTGGCTCATACCCCCACAGTCACATGTCAACCAATGATCTCAGATTTGGTGTCATTAGCATGTACTTTGACCGAGTTATGCAACTGTTTGCATTTTTATAGGTAGCTAGAAAATTTTATTCGTTAATAATTTGCGCATATTTTGACGGAACAAAATTCTTTTGATAACTTTAGATCAGGTCCAGCTGCTGAACGTACATGCCAAATTTCACACTGATCGGACAAAACCCCAAGGAGGAGTTCGAAAAAGTAGGTTTTCCAGTTTTCGCGATCTAGCAAAAAGAAATTATAGGCGGAAATGGGCGTGGCCTAGGCCAGGTGATTCAGGGCAATGCAGGGAATCTGTGGATATGAGGCTTTTGAATGTGCGACAAACGGTTTGGGAGTTATAGGCCAAAAGGCGTTGTCTTTGGTTATAGCGCCACCTGCTGGCGGACATATGTCAATTTTTGCGTCTGAGGTCCCTGCAGGGGTCTGGACCAACCCTCTAAATTGCACCGCCCTCCCTTGCACGGTTTAGCCTGCAGCACCACTTTTATCAACGGAAAAATAAAAATAAGGAAAAAAAAATAAATAAAAATCTGAACAATTACAATAGGGTTCCCCAGCACCGCTGGTGCTGGGAAACGCGTCTGCTTTGCAGTCGTGTTCCCCAGCCCCCGCGGGCTTGGCCCCCTAATAAAAATCGGAACGAAAACAATAGGGTTCCCAGCACCGCTGGTGCTGGGAAACGCGTATGCCTTGCATACGCGTTCCCCAGCCCCCGCGGGCTTGGCCCCCTAGAACTGCAAGCAGTTATGAACGGGGGCCAAGCCTCCCGCGCGACTCGGCCCCCGGGCGTTACAGAGCCCACGCAACGGAAACGGGTCTGTTTCGTGACTGGGAGGCATGTTGCCGAGATTTGCTGTTGAACGTGTGGTCAAACAAGGCTGCCCTCTCTCTCCATTGCTCTTATTGTAATGGGAAGGGCAGTGTCAAAGGCTGAATATGGTTGTTGTAAGAAGTCACACCCGCTTTGACCAAACATCACTAAATTTTATGGCCGACCTCGGAAGCAACTCCACATGGTGCTCGCCGAATTTCGTGCGAATCTGAGCAACTTTCGTGTCGCTTGATTTTTCTGTGTTTATAGCGCCCCTATCGGCCAATTTGCGCCAAATTTGGCACAGAGCCTCTGGTTGACCTCTGAAAAGTGTGGATTGAGTTTGATGTTGATAGCTTTTACTTTGACAAAGATATGCAACGGTATGTGTTTTTTAGCTTGCAGAAAAAAATGTTTATTTATAAGTACCAGCTTTTTTCGAGTAGCAAAAATCTTTTGATAACTTTTGATCAGGCAAGTCTGGAGATTGTGTGTGCAAAGTTTCGTGCAGATGGAGCTAAAACCCTAGGAGGAGTTCGAAAAAGTAGGTTTTTGACGTGTAGGGACTTACAAAGAGAAATATGCTGTGGGAGTGGGCGTGGCCTATGTGAGAAGATGTGGATCTATTTAGGGAACACGTGGATATAAAGTTTATGAAAATGTGATTTAAAATGTGGAAGTTACAGGCCAAAATGCGTTTGCGTCCGTCACAGCGCCACCTAGTGGAGTACATGCATAATTTTTGGTATAGATGGTTTGTGTCCTATTCTATATATACCCTGTAAATTTCACAGCCCTCAGCATAATACTTGAGCTGAAATAAATGTTTGTTGTTTATCTCGTAATAAGCCACGCCCACTTTGACCAGTCATGATTACCTTCGAGATATGGCCTCAGGAGTGACACAGCATCATACCCACCAAATTTCGTGAAAATCGGTGTTGCTGTTTACAAGATGTAAATGTCCCATATTTGCAGCGCCCCCTAGTGGCCAACATTAGCCAAAGTTGGCTCACACACCCACAGCCACATGCCAACCTAGCATCTCAGACTTGGTGTCGTTAGGATTTATTTTGACCGAGATATTCAACTGTTCGCGTTTTTATAGCTAGCTATAAAAATTTATTCGTTAATAATTTGCGCATATTTTGACCGGGCAAAATTCTTTTGATAACTTTAGATCAGGACCATCAGAAGACTGTACATGCCAAATTTCACACTGATCGGACAAAACCCCAAGGAGGAGTTCGAAAAAGTAGGTTTTCCAGTTTTCGCAATTTTGCGAAAAAAAATTCTAGGCGGAAATGGGCATGGCCTAGCCTAGGTGAATCAGGGCTATTCAGGGAATCTGGGGATATGAGGCTTTTGAATGTGCAACATACATTGTGGGAGTTATAGGCCAAAAGGTGTTTCCCTTGGTTATAGCGCCACCTGCTGGCGGACATATGTCAATTTTTGCGCCTGAGGTACGTGCAGGGGTCTGGACAAACCCTCCAAATTGCACCCGCCCTCCCTTGCACGGTTAGCCTGCAGCACCACTTTTATTGTGGGAAAAATAAAAATAATAATAGGGAACTATAATAATAAAAACCCGAACAAAACAATAGGGTTCCCAGCACCGCTGGTCCTGGGAAACGCGTATGCTTGTGCATACGCGTCCCCCAGGCCCCGCGGGCTTGGCCCCCTAATAACTAGAACTGCAAGCAGTTATCAACGGGGGCCAAGCCTCCTGCGCAACTCGGCCCCCGGGCATCGCGTAGCCCACGTAATGCGAATGGCTCTATTTCGGAAACCGGAAGGTACGTCGCCAAGATTTGCTATCGAACATGAGGTCAAACAAGGCTGCCCTCTCTCTCCATTGCTCTTATTGTAATGGGAAGAGCACTGGAAGCTCTGTATTATTGCTGAATATGTTTGTTGTAAGAAGTCACGCCCACTTTGACCAAACATAACAAAACTTTAACGACCCGGCTCGGGAGCGACTCCAGATCACGCTCTCCGAATTTCGTGCGAATCTGAGCAACTTTTGTGTCGCTTGATATTACCGTGTTTATAGCGCCCCCTGCTGGCCAATTTGCACCAAATTTGGCATAGTGCCTGTGGTTGACCTCAAAAACAAGTGACTTGAGGTTCATGTCGATAGCATTTATTTTGACAAAAATATGTAACAGTATGTGTTTTTTAGCTAGCAGAAAAAATTACTTATTTATACGTATCGCGTTTTTTGAAGTAGCAAAATTCTTTTGATAACTTTTGATCGGGCCTGTCTGGAGATTGTGTGTGCAAAGTTTCGTGCAGATGGAGCTAAAACCCTAGGAGGAGTTCGAAAAAGTAGGTTTTTGACGTGTAGCGACTTACAAAGAGAAATATGCTGTGGGAGTGGGCTTTGGCCTATGTCAGAAGATGCGAATCTATTCAGGGAACACGTGGATATAAAGTTTATGAAGATGTGATTAAAAATGGGGAAGTTACAGGCCAAAACGCGTTTGCGTCCGTTAAAAGCGCCACCTAGTGGAGTAGATGCACAATTTTTGGAATAGTTGGTCTGTGTCCTATTCTATATATATTTTGTAAATTTCACAGCCCTCAGCATAATACTTGAGCTGAAATAAAGGTTTTGTTGTTTATCTCGCAATAAGCCACGCCCACTTTGACCAGTCGTGATTACCTTTTCAAGATTTCGCCTCAGGAGTGACCCAGCATCATGCCCACAAAATTTTTGGTAAAAATTGGTATTGGCGTTTAAGAGATATAACTTTCCCATATTTGTAGCGCCCCCTAGTGGCCAACATTGGCCAAATTTGGCTTATACCCCCACAGTCACATGGCAACCAAGGATCTCAGATCTGGTGTCATTAGCATTTACTTTGACCGAGTTATGCAACTGTTCGTGTTTTTATAGCTAGCTAGAAAAATGTATTCGTTAATAATTTGCGCATATTTTGACGGAACAAAATTCTTTTGATAACTTTAGATGAGGTCCTGGTGATGAACATACGTGCCAAATTTCACACCTGATCGGCACCGAACCCCAAGGAGGAGTTCGAAGAAGTAGGTTTTCCAATTTTTGCGATTTCCTGAAAAAAAATTATAGGCGGAAATGGGCGTGGCCTAGCCCAGGAGATTCAGGGTAACTCAGGGAATCTGGTGATATGAGGATTTTGAGGGTGCGACATACGGTGTGGGAGTTATGGTCCAAAACGTGTTTTTCCTTGGTTATAGCGCTACCTGCTGGTGGACATATGTCAATTTTTGTGTCTGAGGTCCCTGCAGGCGTCTGGACCAACCCTCCAAAATTGCACCCCCGCCCATCACATGCACGGTTTAGGCTGCAGTACCACTTTTATGGGGGGAAAAATAAAAATAATAATAGAGAAAAAAAATAAAAATCCGAACAAAAACAATAGGGTTCCCAGCACCGCTGGTCCTGGGAAACGCGAAATGCTTGTGCATACGCGTCCCCCAGGCCCCGCGGGCTTGGCCCCCTAACTAGAACTGCAAGCAGTTATGAACGGGGGCCAAGCCTCCCGCGCAACTCGGCCCCCGGCATGGCGGAGCCCACGCAACGCAAACGGCTCTGTTTCGTGACCAGGAGGCATGTCGCCAAGATTTGCTGTCGAGCGTGGGGTCAAACGAGGCTGCCCTGTCTCTCCGTTCTTCTTACTGTAATGGGAAGAGCTCCTCGGTATTATTACTGAATATGGTTTTTGTAATAAGTCACGCCCACTTTGACCAAACTTCACTAAGCTTTACAGACGGCCTCGGGAGCGACTCCAGATCACACTCACCAAATTTCGTGCGAAATCCGATGAACTTTATGTCACTTGATATTTCTCTGTTTATAGCGCCCCTTAATGGTCAATTGGCGCCAAATCTGGCACAGAGCCTCTGGGTTTACGTCTGAAAGGTCTGGATTGAGTTTCATGTTGATGGCTTTTACTTTGACAAAAATATGCAACGGTATGTGTTTTTTTAGCTAGCGGAAAAAATTGATTATTTATAAGTACACCCGCTTTTTTGGAGTAGCAAAATTCTTTTGATAACTTTTGATCAGGCACATCTGCAGATTGTGTGTGCAAAGTTTCGTGCAGATGGAGCATAAACCCTAGGAGGAGTTCGAAAAGTAGGTTTTTGACGTGTAGCGACTTACAAAGTGAAATATGCTGTGGGAGTGGGCGTGGCCTATGTCAGAAGATGCGGAACTATTCAGGGAACACGTGGATATAAAGTTTATGAAGATGTGATTAAAAATGTGGAAGTTACAGGCCTAAATGCGTTTGCGTCCATTACAGCGCCACCTAGTGGAGTAAAACCCCATTTTTTGGTATGGGCGGTCTGTGTCCCCATTCTATATATATTTTGTAAATTTCACAGCCCTCAGCATAATACTTGAGCTGATATAAAGGTTTGTTGTTTATCTCGTAATAAGCCACGCCCACTTTGACCAGTCCTGATTACCTTCAAGATTTTGCCTCAGGAGTGAGCCAGCATCATGCCCACCAAATTTGGTAAAAATCGGTATTGGCGTTTAAGAGATATAACGTTCCCATTTTTGTAGCGCCCCCTAGTGGCCAACATTGGTCAAATTTGGCTCATACCCCCACAGTCACATGGCAAGCAAGGATCTCAGATTTGGTGTCATTTAGCATTTACTTTGACCGAGTTATGCAACTCTTCGCGTTTTTATAGCTACTAGAAAATTTTATTCGTTAATAATTAGCGCATATTTTGACAGAACAAAGTTCTTTTGATAACTTTAGATGAGGTCCAGGTGCCGAACGTACGTGCCAAATTTGACAGTGATGGACCAAACCCCAAGGAGGAGTTCGAAGAAGTGGTTCTCGAGTTTTTGCAATTTCCTGAAAAAAAATTATAGGCGGAAATGGGCGTGGCCTAGCCCAGGAGATTCAGGGCAAATCAGGGAATCTGGGGATATGAGGTTTTTGAATGTGCGACATAGGGTGTGGGAGTTATAGGCCAAAAGGTGTTTTCCTTGATTATAGCGCCACCTGCTGGCGGACAAATGTCAGTTTTTGGACCTGAGGTACGTGCAGGGGTCTGGACCAACCCTCCAAATTGCCCAACCGCCCTCCCCATGCACGGTTTAGCCTGCAGCACCACTTTTACCAACGGAAAAATAAAAATAATAACTAGAACTGCAAGCAGTTATGAACGGGGCCAAGCGTCCCGCGCGACTCGGCCCCCGGGCGTCGCGGAGCACACGCAACGCAAACGGCTCTGTTTCGTGACCGGGAGGCACGTCCCCGAGACTTGCAGCTGAACGTGTGCTCAAACAAGGCTGCCCTCCTCTCTCCATTCCTCTTATTGTAATGGGAAGAGCACTGGAAGCTCTGTATTATTCCTGAACATGTTTGTTGTAACAAGTCACGCCCACTTTGACCAAACAGTACATAACTTTAAAGGCCGGCCTCAGGAGGACTCCACATCAAGCTCACCAAATTTTCGTGCAAATCGGATGAACTTTTATGTCACTTGATATTTCTCTGTTTATAGCGCCCCCTATCGGTCAATTTGCGCAAAATTTGGGCACATAGCCTGTGGTTGAACCTCTGAAACGTGTGGACTGAGTTTGATGTCGATAGCTTTTACTTTGACAAAAATATCCAACAGTATGTGTTTTGTAGCTAGCAGAAAAAAATTTTATTTATAATACCCCAAAGTACCGCAGCGTTTTTTTGGAGTAGCAAAAATTTTTTTGATAACTTTTGATCAGGCACGTCTGGAGATTGTGTGTGCAAAGTTTCGTGCAGATGGAGCGTAAACCCTAGGAGGAGTTCGAAAAAGTAGGTTTTTGACATGTAGCGACTTACAAAGAGAAATATGCTGTGGGAGTGGGCGTGGCCTATGTCAGAAGATGCAGCTCTATGTAGGGAACACGTGGATATAAAGTTTTTGAAAATGTGATTTAAAATGTGGAAGTTACAGGCCAAAATGCGTTTGCGTCCGTCACAGCGCCACCTAGTGGAGTACATGCGCAGTTTTTGGTATAGATGGTCTGTGTCCTATTCTATGTATACCCTGTAAATTTTTACAGCCCTCAGCATAATACTTGAGCTGAAATAAATGTTTGTTGTTTATCTCGTAATAGCCACGCCCACTTTGACCAGTCGTGATTACCTTCGAGATATGGCCTCAGGAGTGACACAGCGTCATACCCACCAAATTTCGTAAAAATCGGTGTTGCCGTTTACAAGATATAAATGTTCCATATTTGCAGCGCCCCCTAGTGGCCAACATTAGCCAAAGTTGGCTCACACACCCACAGCCATATGCCAACCTAGGATCTCAGACTTGGCGTCGTTAGGATTTATTTTGACCAAGATATCGAACTGTTCACGTTTTTTTAGCTAGCTATAAAAATTTATTCGTTAATAATTTGCGCATATTTTGACCGAACAGAATTCTTTTGATAACTTTAGATCAGGACCATCGGAAGACTGTACAATGCCAAATTTCACAGTGATCGACAAAACCCCAAGGAGGAGTTCGGAAAAGTAGGTTTTTGAGTTTTTCGCGATTTTGCGGGAAAAAATTCTAGGCGGAAATGGGCGTGGCCTAGCCCAGGTGACTCAGTACTATTCAGGGAATCAGTGGATATGAGGCTTTTGAATGTGCGACATACGGTGTGGGAGTTATAGCCCAAAACGCGTTTTCTTGTTATAGCGCCCCCTGCTGGCGGACATATGTGATTTTTTGCGCCTGAGGTACGTGCAGGGTCTGGACCAACCCTCCAAATTGCACCGCCCTCCCTTGCACGGTTTAGCCTGCAGCAACACTTTTAGCGGTGGAAAAATAAAAATAAGGAAGAACTATAATAAAAATCTGAACAATTACAATAGGGTTCCCAGCACCGCTGGTCCTGGGAAACGCGAAATGCTTGCATACGCGTCCCCCAGCGCCCCGCGGGCTTGGCCCCCTAACTAGAACTGCAAGCAGTTATGAACGGGGGCCAAGCCTCCCGCACGACTCGGCGCCCCTGCGCGTTGCTGACCCCATGCAACGCAAACGGCTCTGTTTCGTCACCAGGAAGGCACACCGTCAAGATCTGCTATCGAACAGTGGTTCGAACAAGGCTGCCCTCTCTCTCCTTTGCTGTTACTGCAATGGGAAGAGCAGTGTGAAAGGCTTAATATGTTTGTTGTAAGAAGTCACGCCCACTTTGACCAAACATCACTAAACTTTACAGGCGGCCTCGGGAGCGACTCCACATCGCGCTCGAGCCGAATTTCGTGCGAATCTGAGCAACTTTTGTGTCGCTTGATTTCTCTCAGTTTATAGCGCCCCCTGTTGGCCAATTTGCACCAAATTTGGTACAGAGCTTCTGGTTGACCTCTGCAACAACTGATTTGAGTTTCATGTCGATAGCTTTTACTTTGACAAAAATATGCAACAATATGTGTTTTTTAGCTAGCGGAAAATTTGTTTATTTATATAGTACCGCATTTTTTGGAGTAGCAAAATTCTTTTGATAACTTTTGATCAGGCCCATCTGGAGATTGTATGTGCAAAGTTTCGTGGAGCTGGAGCGTAAATCCTAGGAGGAGTTGGAAAAAGTACGTTTTTGACGTGTAGCATCTTACAAAGAGAAATATGCTGTGGGAGTGGGCGTGGCCTATGTCAAAAGATGCGGATCTATTTAGGGAACACGTGGATATAAAGTTTATGAAGATGTGATTTAAAATGTGGAAGTTACAGGCCAAAACGCGTTTGCATCAGTTACAGTGCCACCTAGTGGAGTAGATGCACAATTTTTGGTATGGGCGGTCTGTGTGTTTTTTCTATATATACCCTGTAAATTTCGCAGCCCTCAGCTTAATACTTGAGCTGAAATAAATGTTTGTTGTTTATCTCATAATAAGCCACGCCCACTTTGACCAGTCGTGATGACCTTCAAGATTTGGCCTCAGGAGTGACCCAGCATCATGCCCACCAAATTTAGTAAGAATCGGTGTTTGCGTTTAAGAGATATAACGTTCTCATATTTGCAGCGCCCCCTAGTGGCCAAAATGAGGCAAATTTGGCTCATACCCCCACAGTCACATGGCAAGCAATGATCTTAGATTTGGTGTCGTTAGCATTTACTTTGACCGAGTCATGGAACTGTTCGCGTTTTTATAGGTAGCTAGAAAATTTTATTCATTAATAATTTGCGCATATTTTGACGGAACAAAATTGTTTTGATAACTTTAGATCGGGTCCAGCTGCTGAACGTACGTGCCAAATTTCACACTGATCGGACCAAACCCCAAGGAGGAGTTGGAAAAAGTAGGTTTTCCAGTTTTCGCAATTTCCTGAAAAAAAATTATGGGCGGAAATGGGCGTGGCCTAGGCCAGTTGATTCAGGGCAATTCAGGGATTCTGAGGATATGAGGCTTTTGAATGTGCGACAAATGGTTTGGGAGTTATAGGCGAAAACGCGTTTCCCTTGGTTATAGCGCCACCTGCTGGCAGACATATCTGATTTTTTGCGTGTGAGGTCCCTGCAGGGTTCTGGACCAACCCTCCAAATTGCACCACCCTCCCTTGCACGGTTTAGCCCTGCAGCACCACTTTTATTTACGGAAGAATAAAAATAAAAACTATAATAACTAGAACTGCAAGCAGTTATGAAAGGGGGCCAAGCCTCCCGCGCGACTCGGCCCCCGGGCGTCGCGGAGCCCACGCAACACAAACGGCTCTGTTCGTCACCGGAAGGCACGTCGCCGAGGTTTGCCGTTAAATGTGAGGTCAAACAAGGCTGCCCTGTCTCTCCCTTCCTCTTACTGTAATGGGAAGAGCACTGCAAGTGTCAAAGGCAGAATATGTTTCTTGTGACAAGTCACGCCCACTTGATCAAACATGACTAAACTTTAACGGCCGGGCTCGGGAGGGACTCCAGATCACGCTCCCCGAATTTCGTGCGGATCCAAGCTACTTTTGTGTCGCTTGATATTACCGTGTTTATAGCGCCCCCTGTTGCCCAATTTGCACCAAATTGGTACAGAACCTCTGGGTGACCACGGAAAGAAGTGACTCAAGTTTCATGTTGATACCTTTTACTTTGACAAAAATATGCAACAATATGTGTTTTTTTTAGCTAGCACAAAAAATTGTTTATTTATAAGTACCCAGCATTTTTTGGAGTAGCAAAATTCTTTTGATAACTTTTGATCAGGGCCATCTGGAGACTGTATGTACAAAGTTTCGTGCAGCTGGAGCGTAAACCCTAGGAGGAGTTCGAAAAAGTAGGTTTTTGACGTGTAGCGTATTAGAAAGAGAAATGTGTTGTGGAAGTGGGCGTGGCCTATGTCAAAAGATGCGGCTCTATGTAGGGAACACGTGGATATAAAGTTTAATGAAAATGTGATCAAAAATGTGGAAGTTACATGCCAAAACGCGTTTGCATCCGTTACAGCGCCACCTAGTGGAGTAAACCCATAATTTTTGGTATGGTTGGTCTGTGTACCATTCTATATATACCCTGTAAATTTCACAGCCCTCAGCATAATACTTGAGCTAAAATAAATGTTTGTTGTTTATCTCGTAATAAGCGACGCCCACTTTGACCAGTCGTGATGACCATCAAGATATGGCCTCAGGAGTGACCCAGCATCATGCCCACCAAATTTGGTAGAAATCGGTGTTGCCGTTTAAGAGATATAAATGTCCCATATTTGCAGCGCCCCCTAGTGGACAAAATCAGCCAAATTTTGCTCCTAACCCCACAGTGACTTGCCAATCAAGGATCTCAGATTTGGTGTCATTAGCATTTATTTTGACTGAGATATGCAGCTCTTCGTGTTTTTATAGCTAACTAGAAAAATGTATTCGTTAATAATTTGCGCATTTTTGACCGAGCAAAATTCTTTTGATAACTTTAGATCACGTCCATCTGAAGACTGTACCTGCCAAATTTCACACTGATCGGACAAAACCCCAAGGAGGAGTTCGAAAAAGTAGGTTTTCCAGTTTTCGCGATTTTGCGAAAAAAAATTCTAGGCGGAAATGGGTGTGGCCTGGCCCAGGTGATGCATCCCTATTCAGGGAATGTGAGGATATGAGGTTTTTGCATGTGTGACATACGGTGTGGGAATTATAGGCCAAAAGGTGTTTTCCTTGGTTATAGCGCCACCTAGTGGCGGACATATGTGAATTTTTGCGTCTGAGGTACGTGCAGGGGTCTGGACCATCCCTCCAAACTGCACCGCCCTCCCTTGTATGGTTTAGGCTGCAGCAGGACTTTTATCAACGGAAGAATAATAAAAAAAAAAATAAAAAATCTGAACAAAAACAATAGGGTTCCCAGCACCGCTGGTGCTGGGAAACGCGTCTGCTTTGCAGTCGCGTTCCCCAGCCCCCGCGGGCTTGGCCCCCTAACTAGAACTGCAAGCAGTTATGAACGGGGGCCAAGCCTCCCACGCGACTTGGCCCCGAGCGTAGCGGAGCCCATGCAACGCAAACGGCTCTGTTTCGTGACCGGGAGGCATGTCGCCGAGGTTTGCTGTTAAACGTTGGGTAAAACAAGGCTGCCCTGTCTCTCCCTTCCTCTTACTGTAATGGGAAGAGCACTGCAAGTGTCAAATGCTGAATATGTTTGTTGTAATAAGTCACGCCCACTTTGACAAAAGGTAACAAAACTTTATGGCTGAGCACGGGAGCGACTCCAGATCACGCTCCCCAAATTTTGTGCGGATCCGAGCAACTTTTGTGTCACTTGATATTACCGTGTTTATAGCGCCCCCCGTTGGCCAATTTGCACCAAATTTGGTACAGAGCCTCTGTTTGACCTCAGAAACAAGTGAGTTGAGTTTCATGTTGATAGCTTTTATTATGACAAAAATATGCAACAGTATGTGTTTTTTAGCTAGCAGAAAAACTTCCTTATTTATAAGTACCCACGTTTTTTGGAGTAGCAAAATTCTTTTGACACCTAGTGGAGTAGATGCACAATTTTTGGTATGGGCGGTCTGTATCCTATTCTATATATTTATTGTAAATTTCACAGCCCTCAGCATAATACTTGAGCTGAAATAAAGATTTGTTGTTTATCTCGTAATAAGCCACGCCCACTTTGACCAGTCGGGATTACCTTCAAGATGTGGCCATCAGAGTGACCCAGCGTCATGCCCACCAAAATTTGGTAAAAATCGGTGTTGGCGTTTAAGAGATATAAGGTTCCCATATTTGCAACGCCCCCTAGTGGCCAAAATTAGCCAAATTTGGCTCATACCCCCACAGTCACATGACAACCAAGGATCTCAGATTTGGTGTCGTTAGCATGTAGTTTTGACCGAGTTATACACATGTTCATGTTTTTATAGCTAGCTAGAAAAATTATTCATTAATAATTTTGCGCATATTTTGACCGAACAAAATTCTTTTGATAACTTTAGATCAGGTCCAGCTGTCGAACATACCTGCCAAATTTCACACTGATCGGCACCAAACCCCCAAGGAGGAGTTCGAAAAAGTAGGTTTTCGAGTTTTTGCAATTTCCTGAAAAAAAATTATAGGCGGAAATGGGCGTGGCCTAGCCCAGGTGATTCAGGGCTATTCAGGGAATCTGTGGATATGAGGCTTTTGAATGTGGATATTCGATGTGGGAGTTATAGGCCAAAAGGTGTTTCCCTTGGTTATAGCGCCACCTGCTGGTGGACATATGTGAATTTTTGCGCCTGAGGTACGTGCAGGGGTCTGGACCAACCCTCCAAATTGCACCGCCCTCCCATGCACGGTTTAGCCTGCAGCACCACTTTTAGCGGTGGAAAAAATAAAAATAATAGAGAAAAATAAAAATCTGAACAAAAACAATAGGGTTCCCAGCACCGCTGGTCCTGGGAAACGCGTATGCTTGCATACGCGTCCCCCAGGCCCCGCGGGCTTGGCCCCCTAACTAGAACTGCAAGCAGTTATGAAAGGGGGCCAAGCCTCCCGCGCGACTCGGCCCCCGGGTGTCGTGGAGCCCACGCAACGCAAAGGCTCCGTTTCGTAACCGGGAGACACGTCGCCGAGGTCTGCCGTTAAATGTGGGGTCAAATGAGGCTGCCCTGTCTCTCCCTTCCTCTTACTGTAATGGGAAGAGCACTGCAAGTGTCAAAGGCTGAATATGTTTGTTGTAATAAGTGACGCCCACTTTGACCAAACATCACTAAACTTTACGGCCGGGCTCGGGGGTGGTTCCAGATCACGCTCCCCGAATTTTGTGCGGATCGGAGCAACTTTTGTGTCGCTTGATATTACCGTGTTTATAGCGCCCCCTGTTGGCCAATTTGCACCAAATTTGGCACAGAGACTGTGGTTGACCTTGGAAACAAGTGGCTTGAGTTTCATGTCGATGGCTTCTATTTTGACAAAAATATGCAACAGTATGCGTTTTTTAGCTAGCCGAAAAAAATTGTTATTTATAAGTATCGCGTTTTTTTGAATAGCAAAATTCTTTTGATAACTTTGATCAGGCAGGTCTGGAGATTGTGTGTGCAAAGTTTCGTGCAGATGGAGCATAAACCCTCGGAGGAGTTCGAAAAAGTAGGTTTTTAAAGTGTAGCGACTTACAAAGAGAACTATGCTGTGGGAGTGGGCGTGGCCTATGTCCAAAAATGCGGATCTATTCAGGGAATACGTGGATATAAAGTTTATGAAGATGTGATTAAAAATGTGGAAGTTACAGGCCAAAATTCGTTTGCGTCTGTTACAGCGCCACCTAGTGGAGTAGACGCACAATTTTTTGTATGGTGGTCTGTGTCCTATTCTATTATGTCCTGTAAATTTCACAGCCTTCAGCGTAATACTTGAGCTGAAAGAAATGTTTGTTGTGTATCTCGTAATAAGCCACGCCCACTTTGACCAGTCGGGATGACCTTCAAGATATGGACTCATGAGTGAACCAGCATCATGCCCACCTAATTTGGTAAAAATCGGTGTTGCCGTTTAAGAGATATAATGTTGGCATATTTGCAGCGCCCCTAGTGGCCAAAGTTAACCAAATTTGGCTCACACCCCCACAGTGACATGTCAACCAAGGATCTCGGATTTGGTGTCGTTAGCATTTATTTTGACCGAGATATGCAACTGTTCGCTTTTTTATAGCTAGCTAGAAAAATTTGTTTGTTAATAATTTGCGTATATTTTGACCAAACAAAATCTTTTGATAACTTTAGATCAGGTCCAGCTGAGGAATGGACATGCCAAATTTCACAGTGATCGGACCAAACCCCAAGGAAGAGTTCGAAAAAGTAGGTTTTCGAGTTTTAGCAATTTCCTGAAAAAAAATTATAGGCGGAAATGGGCGTGGCCTAGCCCAGGTGATTCAGAGCAATTAAGGGAATCTGGGGATATGAGGCTTTTGAATGTGCGATAAAGGGTTTGGGAGTATATAGGCCAAAACGTGTTTGCCTTGGTTGTAGCGCCACCTGCTGGCAGACATATGTGAATTTTTGCGCCTGAGGTACGTGCAGGGGTCTGGACTAACCCTCCAAATTGCACCGCCCTCCCTTGCAGGGTTTTTAGCCTGCAGGAAGACTTTTACCGGGGGAAGAATAAAAAAAAGAAAAAAAAAAAAAAGAATAAAAATCTGAACAAAAACAATAGGGTTCCCAGCACCGCTGGTCCTGGGAAACGCGTATGCTTGTGCATACGCGTCCCCCAGGCCCCGCGGGCTTGGCCCCCTAATAATAACGATAAAAATCCGAACAAAAACAATAGGGTTTCCCAGCACCGCTGGTGCTGGGAAACGCGTCTGCTTTGCAGTCGCGTTCCCCAGCCCCCGGGCTTGGCCCCCTAAAAAAAAAAAAAAGAATAAAAATCCGAACAAAAACAATAGGGTTCCCAGCACCGCTGGTGCTGGGAAACGCGTCTGCTTTGCAGTCGCGTTCCCCAGCCCCCGCGGGCTTGGCCCCCTAATAACTAGAACTGCAAGCAGTTATGAACGGGGGCCAAGCCTCCCGCGCGACTCGGCCCCCGCGCATCGCGGAGGCCATGCAACGCAAACGGCTCCGTTTCGTCACCAGAAGGCACACCGCCAAGATCTGCTATCGAACGCTGGGTCGAACAAGGCTGCCCTCTCTCTCCATTACTGTTATTGTAATGGGAAGAGCATTGTGAAGGCTCAATATGTTTGTTGTAAGAAGTCACGCCCACTTTGACCAAACATCACTAAACTTTACAGGCGGCCTCGGGAGCGACTCCACATGGCGCTCGCCGAATTTCGTGCGAATCTGAACAACTTTTGTGTCACTTGATTTTTCTCAGTTTATAGCGCCCCCTGTTGACCAATTTGCACCAAATTTGGCACAGAGTCTCTGGTTGACCTCGGAAACAAGTGACTTGAGTTTCATGTCGATAGCTTTTATTTTGACAAAAATATGCAACAGTAATGTGATTTTTAGCTAGCAGAAATAATTGCTTATTTATAAGTACCACGTTTTTTGGAATAGCAAAATTCTTTTGATAACTTTTGATCAGGCAAGTCTGGAGACTGGGTGTGCTAAGTTTCGTGCAGATGGAGTGTAAACCCTAGGAGGAGTTCGAAAAAGTAGGTTTTTGACGTGTAGTGACTTACAAAGAGAAATATGCTGTGGTAGTGGGCGTGGCCTATGTCAGAGGATTGCGGATCTATTCAGGGAACACGTAGATATAAAGTTTATGAAGATGTGATTAAAAATGTGGAAGTTAAAGGCCAAAACGCGTTTGCGTCCGTTACGGCGCCACCTAGTGGAGTAGATGCACAGTTTTTTGGTATGGGTGGTCTGTGTCCTATTCTATATATACCCTGTAAATTTCACAGTCCTCAGCATAATACTTGGGCTGAATTAATGGTTTGTTGTTTATCTCATAATAAGCCACGCCCACGTTGACCAGTCGGGATTACCTTGACGATATGGCCTCAGGAGTGACCCAGCATCATGCCCACCAAATTTGGTAAAAATCGGTGCTGCCGTTTAAGAGATATAACGTTGCCATATTTGCAGTGCCCCCTAGTGGCGAAAATGAGCAAAAATTTGGCTCATAGCCCCACAGTCACATGACAACCAAGGATCTCAGACTTGGTGTCGTTAGGATTTATTTTGACCGAGTTATGCAACTCTTCGTGTTTTTATAGCTAGCTAGAAAATTTTATTCGTTAATAATTTGCAGGTTTTTAGACCGAACAAAATTCTTTTGATAACTTTAGATCAGGTCCAGGTGACGAACTTTCGTGCCAATTTTCACACTGATCGGACAAAACCCCAAGGAGGAGTTTGAAAAAGTAGGTTTTCGAGTTTTTTGCGATTTCCTGAAAAAAAATTTTAGGCGGAAATGGGCGTGGCTTAGCCCAGGAGATTCAGGGCAAATCAGGGAATCTGGGGATATGAGGGTTTTGAATGTGCGACACACAATGTGGGAGTTATAGGCCAAAAGGTGTTTCCCTTGGTTGTAGCGCCCCCTGCTGGCAGACATATGTCAATTTTTGCGTCTGAGGTCCCTGCAGGGGTCTGGACCAACCCTCCAAATTGCACCGCCCTCCCATGCACGGTTTAGGCTGCAGTACCACTTTTTACCGGGGGAAAAATAAAAATAATAATAGAGACTAGAACTGCAAGCAGTTATGAACGGGGGCCAAGCCTCCCGCGCGACTCGGCCCCCGGGCGTCGCGGAGCCCACGCAACGCAAAACGGCTGTGTTTCGTGACCGGGAGGCACGTCCCCGAGACTTTTAGTCGAACGTGTGCTCAAACAAGGCTGCCCTCTCTCTCCATTCCTCTTATTGTAATGGGAAGAGCACTGGAAGCTCTGTATTATTTCTGAACATGTTTGTTGTAACAAGTGACGCCCACTTTGACCAAACAGTACATAACTTTACGGCCGGCCTCAGGAGGGACTCCACATCATGCTCACCAAATTTCGTGCAAATCCGATGAACTTTTATGTCACTTGATATTTCTCTGTTTATAGCGCCCCCTATTGGTCAATTTACGCAAATTTGGGGACATAGCCTGTGGTTGACCTCTGAAAGGTGTGGACTGAGTTTGATGTTGATAGCTTTTACTTTGACAAAAATATGCAACGGTATGTGTTTTTTAGCTAGCGGAAAAAAATTGTTTATTTATGAGTACCGCGTTTTTTGGAGTAGCAAAATTCTTTTGATAACTTTTGATCAGACACGTCTGGAGATTGTGTGTGCAAAGTTTCGTGCAGATGGAGCGTATACCGTAGGAGGAGTTCGGAAAAGTAGGTTTTTAACGTGTAGCGACTTACAAAGAGAAATATGCTGTGGGAGTGGGCGTGGCCTAGGTCAGAAGATGCGGATCTACTCAGGGAACACGTGGATATAAAGTTTATGAAGATGTGATTTAAAATCTGGAAGTTACAGGCCAAAACGCGTTTGCGTCCATAACAGCGCCACCTAGTGGAGTAGATGCACAATTTTTGGTATGGCTATTCTGTGTGCAATTCTATATATACCCTGTAAATTTCACAGCCCTCAGCATAGCACTTTGAGCTGAAATAAATGTTCGTTGTTTGTCTTGTAATAAGCCACGCCCACTTTGACCAGTCGTGATTGCCTTCGAGATATGGCCTCAGGAGTTACACAGCATCATGCCCACCAAATTTCATAATAATCGGTGTTGCCGTTTAAGAGATATAAATGTCCCATATTTGCAGCGCCCCCTAGCGGCCAACATCAGGCAAATTTAGCTCACACACCCACAGCCACATGCCAACCTAGGATCTCAGACTTGGTGTCGTTAGGATTTATTTTGATGGAGATATCCAACTGTTCGCGTTTTTATAGCTAGCTATAAAAATTTATTCGTTAATAATTAGCGCATATTTTGACCAAACAAAATTCTTTGATAACTTTAGATCAGGACCATTGGAAGACTGTACGTGCCAAATTTCACAGTGATCGGACAAAACCCCAAGGAGGAGTTCGAAAAAGTAGGTTTTTCCAGTTTTTGCGATTTTGCGGGAAAAAAAATTATAGGCGGAAATGGGCGTGGCCTAGCCCAGGTGATTCAGGGATTTTCAGGGAATCTGTGGATATGAGGCTTTTGAATGTGCGACAAACGGTTTTTGGGGGTTATCGGCCAAAAGGCCTTGCCTTTGGTTATAGCGCCACCTGCTGGCGGACATATGTAAAATTTTTTGCGCCTGAGGTACGTGCAGGGGTCTGGACCAACCCTCCAAATTGCAAACCGCCCTCCCTTGCACGGTTTAGCCTGCAGATCCACTTTTACCAACGGAAAAATAAAAAAAACTATAATAGAAATAATAAAAATCTTAACAAAAACAATAGGGTTCCCAGCACCGCTGGTCCTGGGAAACGCGTATGCTTGCATACGCGTCCCCCAGGCCCCGCGGGCTTGGCCCCCTAAAAAATAAAAATCCGAACAAAAACAATAGGGTTCCCAGCACCGCTGGTCCTGGGAACCGCGTATGCTTGCATACGCGGTCCCCAGCCCCCGCGGGCTTGGCCCCCTAATAATAAAAATTTTAACAAAAACAATAGGGTTCCCAGCACCGCTGGTCCTGGGAACCGCGTATGCTTGCATACGCGGTCCCCAGCCCCCGCGGGCTTGGCCCCCTAATAATATATAATATTTTTAAACAATTACAGACAAGTTACAATGACAACCATATCTTACGCTGTTGGACTAGCTAACGTA
>JAWZSL010000278.1:0-26369 GCA_034769285.1 Lutjanus argentimaculatus | reverse complement strand
CATTTAGAATGTTGCCTGCAAACCTGGCCAACCAGAGCCCCGTATGATCTCCCGGATGGTTGAGATCTTGTCAGGGATGATTAAAACCCGCGGTGCCTACCCAACGGATCGTGACTTGATAGCTGGTAATGCCAAGAACTGGGGGCATACCACCTATATCATCTTGAAGGAGCACTATGAGGCGGGTATTGATGAGCTATTGGAGGAACTGTCGGGCCTGCTTACCCGAGATTGGAAAGCGGCCTTCCAAGTGGCAACCCGCTGGGCGAAGGGGAAAACCTGCCCCGCTTGCCACAGGACGTGGTTGACCACGCAGAGGCTCTGGTTGCAGCTAGGGTGGATACTGCAGGTCCACCGCAGGACCCGCCACCGCAGTCGGTGGAGACCGCAGTTCAGAGACATGAGCCCGCGTTGTGCCTCAGCTGGGGTTGATACAGGGGACCTGATACAGCCGCGTACCTCACAGGGTTCGGGGACAGCGGGGACCAGCCCGCGTCCCACAATGGGACGGTAACCGCAGTCACGGTGGGTACAATGACGGAAGATGCTGATCAGGCCCTCAGGTCGTGGAGAGCACTCCAGGGGAGGAGTCTCCCGGGCTCGAAGAGAGCCACGCAGGGCCGGGAGGACCAGGACGGTTCTGCCCATTTCACCGGTGAGCGACCAATCTGACTGCGAGGAGGAGTTGGTGGAGGCACCCCCTCCTGTCCGGACGGACTTGGATCGTGGGTTTTCGTCAGACACTGTGATTTCGGAGGAGGAGGAGGACTCGGGGCCCCCGCCTCAGCAGCAGGTTGTGGTTGCCCAGGTGCACAGAGATCCTAGTCAGGGTCAGCGAGCTGGGACCCGCGTTCAGGAAGTAGATAGTCAGGGGAGGAGGAAGATCTGTTTGAAGAGTCAGCTGATCACTTTACGTTGCCCGGTCCACGAGGTACAGGCCTTACAGACACGCAAACACACAGCGGAAGTTGACCGATTGGGAGCTGTCGGTACAGAAAAAGTGGCTTGTTGTGGGCGACTCTAATTTGTGCAACCTCCCAGACTACTTCAACCAGAACTTGCAGGTGGAGAGTTACCCAGGGGCCCATTTTAGACATGGGCAAGCCCTTATGGAGAAGACAGTGCCACCGCAAGATCTGGTAGTGGAGAAAATAGTTTTGTCATTCGGGATCAACAGTAGGGCAAACAAGTGTAAGGAGACCACTGTGAAAAATGTTACAGGGTGCCCTGCGGTCTGCAAGACGGAGGTTCCCGTATGCAGATGTTTACATTCCTTTGATCAACTATTCACGGACCCTCCCACAGGAGGAGCAAGATAATTTGGACACGCTCAACGACCACATCGAACGGAATATGCCATTCATTCCGTTGCTTCCTGAGGCTAAATTTCAGACGGAAGCTGATGACATACATTGGACATCAGAGACGGGCAGTGCGATTTTTGAGCATTGGATGGCATTTTTAAACTCCCAGTCCCCGTAAGGCCCGAAAGGGCGGGGGCGGAGATCGCACATGCCCAAGTCTCACAGGATGTAGTGGTGTTGGCTAAGACCTTTAGGCTCACTGAGCCTCAACGGTCTTTATTAAGTAAGGGTTTGTCCTTTGTCCCGACATTAGATTTGGGCAGGTATCAAAAAATCCAGTTACAATCAGACATTCAAGATTATCATAGAAGGCTAAAGTTGGCTGTTTATTTCAAAGATGTACAGGATAGACCGTTGTTGCCTTTTGTGGGGCCGTCCACGTGGACGCCACAACTTCGTGATCTACCTTTAGAGATTCCTAGGCTGATTTAGGACGATTTGACAGTGTTTAAAAAACATTATAGGTTGCGACCGGAAAGGTGCAATATTTCTCAAGAGGAGGTTAAGGCTCTACGTGAATTGCAACACACAAAACATATCGTACTTAAACCCGCTGATAAGGGATCAGCGGGGGTTAATTTTGAGTAGGGACCAATATGTCTATGAGGTCAACCGCCAGCTGAATGATCCAGTGTATTATCGGAAATTGGATGAACCTATCTACATGGAGGACAGTCCCGATGGTGATTGCCATTGCAGATAAGCTGAAAAAAAGAAAAATTTATTACGGGCAAGCAGCGCCAATATTTGATTGGCGGCTGCCAACCTAGGGAGAGACGTTTTTATATATTACCGAAGATTCATAAAGATCCACAAAAATGGACTGTTCCATTTGAAATTCCGCCGGGTCGCCCCATAGTGTCTGGACTGTGGGAGCGAGACCTATCAGACGGCGGAATTCTTAGATTACTACTTAAATCCATTGTCAGTGAAGACCCTGCCTACATAAGGGACACATATCATTTTCTTGAAATTGTGCATGGGTTGAGGATCTCGGAGGAATTTTTCTTCTTCTCCATGGACGTGGATAACTTATATACAAACATTCCTATTCAGGCGGGGATACAGTGTGTTAGGGATATTTTCCAAACTTATCCGATCCCAAACGTCCGGACGAGGAACTGTTGCAGCTTTTGGAAATTAATCTAACCCGGAATGATTTTATGTTTGATGGTAATTTTTATCTGCAAGTGAAGGGGACAGCCATGGGCAAAAAGTTTGCCCCGGCTTATGCCAACATTTTTATGGCAAACTGGGAACGCGAAGCGCTAGCGAAATGTCACCAAAAACCGAAATGTTATCTACGTTATTTGGATGATGTGTGGGGAATTTGGACCGGGTCCGAGAAGGAGTTTGACGATTTTGTGGCCATATTGAATTCTCATGATCCATCGATTAGACTCAAAACAGAGTTGAGGAAAGAGTCCATAGATTTCTTGGACACTACCGTGTTCAAGGGTCCGGATTTTCATAAAGATTTTATATTGGACGTGAAAGTGTTTTTTAAAAGTACTGACACGCACGCGCTTTTGCACAAGCATAGCTTTCACCGAAACATACGTTTCGTGGGGATTGTTAAATCTCAATTGCTTAGATTCCGCAGAATCTGCACGAGAGACGGAGACTTTAAGAATGCTGTTAAGACCTTGTTTAGGGCGCTGCGCAAACGTGGGTACTCTCGAACGTTTTTGCGGACCTGTTTGAGTACTTTTCAAGAACCCAAACCGAGGGATCATGGGAAATTAATCCCCTTAATCACGAAATTTTCGTCGGCTAGTACATTTTTGAATCTCAAGCTCAAGCACAATTTTGAAAATGAGTTAGTGCGAACTGGTGTGATCCCAAACGTAGGAGTGGTTTCAGCGTACCGTAGGAACGCTAATCTTCAGGACATCCTAGTCCAAGCGAAGCTGCCATCCTTAAGAACGGATAGGCCACTGCTGCTGGACTCACAGTTTGTGAGACTACGGTTTATTAAAAATAATAAGGATAAATCAGTACATAGGATCCAACAGGGTTTCAGCCCACGATCCAAAAACTGTGTGTATGTTGTGTTTTGTTCTAAATGTAATGTAAAGTACGTGGGTGAGACAAAAAATACACTCACGACACGTATGACGCAACATCGTTATAACATACGTAATAGGAAGGAAACACAGACGCCTTTGGTTGGACACTTTTTAATACATGGCTTAGCTTCGGTCAGGATGGCGGGTCTGCAGAAAAATATTCTCTGGACTGACCGAGAGCGCAAGGCTAGGGAGAGGTACTGGATTCGCCTGTTGGGCACCAGGGTGCCGTTCGGACTGAATGTTAGGCGCGATTAGTGGTTCTTTGTTTGTTCTAGGCCCTGGACATAGCCTCTATTCTTTTTGCCCTCTTGATTGTTGGTTTTGGCTCCACCCAATTTTGTGATTCTCTGACTTGTTGCTTAAACCTGGACCTCGGCCCCTTGCCTGACTTAAATGGATGCCTTACCCGATTTTTCTTTCCTAATCCTAAGTATTCGGTATTTATGCCTAAAACCTAAGTCTAGGACTTCTTGCCTAACCCGAATTTGGACTTGTGCCTAAACCTAAGTCTCGGGCTTCTTGCCTAACCCGAATTTGGCCCTGTGCCTAAACCTAATTGGCTATGGTTTATCTATCCCTATCCCCGCCCTTACCCTAACCCTAACCACCAGGCCCCTATGTAAGTAAATAAATTAATAAATATATAAATAAATAAATATATAAATGGATAAATAATTAATATATTAATAAATAGATTAATATATATTGACAATAAATAAATAAATTAATATATACATAATAAATATTAGGGCCTTAAATTCATGAGGGAGAGAGACTTAAAGGGTTAAAAAATCATCAATTGGCATATCAAGGGTTAAAAATTAAAAATAATTTTAAAAGTATCTGGCATAGGGTGGGTTAAAATTATTAAAACACATTAAAGAGTTAAATAGGTTATAAGGCTTAAAAAAGTACATTATTTAAAATATTAGAGTTAAAAAGCATAAATATATACATAGCCATTTTATTATAATACTTAAAACATTAAAAAAGTTAAATTACAAATTTAAAAAAATTTAAATATATTGATTAAAAGCATAAATATGGTGTTAAAAAACATAAATATGTTATTTTGCGGTCAATTCATATGGTATGGCAAGGAAGGGGTTAAAGGAATTTAGTTCAGTCTACTAGGGATTAATATAAAAGGGGTGTGGAAGCCGGAGAATAAAAAAAACCAGTAAAGTGCATGTGCAGTGGTAAAGTGCTTGTGCTTTGTGCAAGTTGGCAAAGTGCTTGTGCTTAGTGCAGACTTGGCTGTTCATTCATTTGGTGCTTGGCTTTCGTGAGAGACACACTGCTCTTGTTGCTCTGCCATAGTCAGCCACTTTCAAGTTTGCAAAGTGTTTGTGCTTAGTGCAGACTTGGCTGCTCATTCATTTGGTGCTTGGCTTTCGTGAGAGACACACTGCTCCTGCTGCTCTGCCATAGCTAGCCACTTTTCCTTTTTTGGTGTGCATTTTGAACCTGAAGAAGATCTGAAGAAGATCGAAACGTCGTTTACTTGTGTTGCACACCCTTCTTTAGTTGTTTATTGGTTTTAAATAAATTCAATAAATTCAGTTAATTGTTTTTTTGTTTTAAAGGGCATTTCCCCAGTTTTTTTGGGCGTTTTTAGTTGTTTTTTGTCTTTGGTTGTTGGTTTTTCCTTCCACCCTCTGGGGGGAAGCGTTTTCTGTTTTGTTTTTTGTTGTTTATTGTTTATTTCTATACAGAAAACAAGAAAACAAACAAAAAAATTATAAAAACAAAATTAAAGACCAAAAAAAGTATAAAACTAATAAAAAACAAAAAGATATAGAAACATGGATGACTGGGTAGTGGTGCGTCGGGGACGGCGTCGCCCGCGCACCCAACCCAATGACTGGGGCCGGGGGAACGGAGGGTACGGGGACTGGAGTGCCCGTGCACCTGCTTTCCCCTTTCGGGGAAGGGCTCAGGCCCCTCTTCCTAACCCGCCAGCGCCTCCCCCGCGTGCTTCCCGTTACGCTGGCCCCCAAATTCGCACGTATGCTGATGTTGTTCGCCAGGCCCGCCCACGAGAGGCCCGGAGGTGGGTTCCTCCACGGGCAGGGGGGCCTGATGTTAGGCGGCAGCCAGCCGAGCCGGAGTTTGGCAGGCTGGTTCGCAAGCTGCATTCGGTTATTAAGATGGTTCACCATTTACAGAATGTTGCCTGCAAACCTGGCCAACCAGAGCCCCGTATGATCTCCCGGATGGTTGAGATCTTGTCAGGGATGATTAAACCCGCGGTGCCTACCCAACGGACTCGTGACTTGATAGCTGGTAATGCCAAGAACTGGGGGCATACCACCTATATCATCTTGAAGGAGCACTATGAGGCGGGTATTGATGAGCTATTGGAGGAACTGTCGGGCCTGCTTACCCGAGATTGGAAAGCGGCCTTCCAAGTGGCAACCCGCTGGGCGAAGAGGAACCTGCCCCGCTTGCCACAGGACGTGGTTGACCACGCAGAGGCTCTGGTTGCAGCTAGGGTGGATACTGCAGGTCCACCGCAGGACCCGCCACCGCAGTCGGTGGAGACCGCAGTTCAGAGACAGAGCCCGCGTTGTGCCTCAGCTGGGGTTGATACAGGGGACCTGATACAGCCGCGTACCTCACAGGGTTCGGGGACAGCGGGACCAGCCCGCGTCCCACAATGGACGGTAACCGCAGTCACGGTGGGTACAATGACGGAAGATGCTGATCAGGCCCCTCAGGTCGTGGAGAGCACTCCAGGGGAGGAGTCTCCCGGGCCTCGAAGAGAGCCACGCAGGGCCGGGAGGACCAGGACGGTTCTGCCCATTTCACCGGTGAGCGACCAATCTGACTGCGAGGAGGAGTTGGTGGAGGCACCCCCTCCTGTCCGGACGGACTTGGATCGTGGGTTTTCGTCAGACACTGTGATTTCGGAGGAGGAGGAGGACTCGGGGCCTCCGCCTCAGCAGCAGGTTGTGGTTGCCCAGGTGCACAGAGATCCTAGTCAGGGTCAGCGAGCTGGGACCCGCGTTCAGGAAGTAGATAGTCAGGGAGAGGAGGAAGATCTGTTTGAAGAGTCAGCTGATCACTTTACGTTGCCCGGTCCACCGAGGTACAGGCCTTACAGACACGCAAACACACAGCGGAAGTTGACCGATTGGGAGCTGTCGGTACAGAAAAAGTGGCTTGTTGTGGGCGACTCTAATTTGTGCAACCTCCCAGACTACTTCAACCAGAACTTGCAGGTGGAGAGTTACCCAGGGGCCCATTTTAGACATGGGCAAGCCCTTATGGAGAAGACAGTGCCACCGCAAGATCTGGTAGTGGAGAAAATAGTTTTGTCATTCGGGATCAACAGTAGGGCAAACAAGTGTAAGGAGACCACTGTGAAAAATGTACAGGGTGCCCTGCGGTCTGCAAGACGGAGGTTCCCGTATGCAGATGTTTACATTCCTTTGATCAACTATTCACGGACCCTCCCACAGGAGGAGCAAGATAATTTGGACACGCTCAACGACCACATCGAACGGAATATGCCATTCATTCCGTTGCTTCCTGAGGCTAAATTTCAGACGGAAGCTGATGACATACATTGGACATCAGAGACGGGCAGTGCGATTTTTGAGCATTGGATGGCATTTTTAAACTCCCAGTCCCCGTAAGGCCCGAAAGGGCGGGGGCGGAGATCGCACATGCCCAAGTCTCACAGGATGTAGTGGTGTTGGCTAAGACCTTTAGGCTCACTGAGCCTCAACGGTCTTTATTAAGTAAGGGTTTGTCCTTTGTCCCGACATTAGATTTGGGCAGGTATCAAAAAATCCAGTTACAATCAGACATTCAAGATTATCATAGAAGGCTAAAGTTGGCTGTTTATTTCAAAGATGTACAGGATAGACCGTTGTTGCCTTTTGTGGGGCCGTCCACGTGGACGCCACAACTTCGTGATCTACCTTTAGAGATTCCTAGGCTGATTGAGGACGATTTGACAGTGTTTAAAAAACATTATAGGTTGCGACCGGAAAGGTGCAATATTTCTCAAGAGGAGGTTAAGGCTCTACGTGAATTGCAACACACAAAACATATCGTACTTAAACCAGCTGATAAGGGATCAGCGGTGGTAATTTTGAGTAGGGACCAATATGTCTATGAGGTCAACCGCCAGCTGAATGATCCAGTGTATTATCGGAAATTGGATGAACCTATCTACATGGAGACAGTCCCGATGGTGATTGCCATTGCAGATAAGCTGAAAAAAGAAAAATTTATTACGGGCAAGCAGCGCCAATATTTGATTGGCGGCTGCCAACCTAGGGAGAGACGTTTTTATATATTACCGAAGATTCATAAAGATCCACAAAAATGGACTGTTCCATTTGAAATTCCGCCGGGTCGCCCCATAGTGTCTGACTGTGGGAGCGAGACCTATCAGACGGCGGAATTCTTAGATTACTACTTAAATCCATTGTCAGTGAAGCACCCTGCCTACATAAGGGACACATATCATTTTCTTGAAATTGTGCATGGGTTGAGGATCTCGGAGGAATTTTTCTTCTTCTCCATGGACGTGGATAACTTATATACAAACATTCCTATTCAGGCGGGGATACAGTGTGTTAGGGATATTTTCCAAACTTATCCCGATCCCAAACGTCCGGACGAGGAACTGTTGCAGCTTTTGGAAATTAATCTAACCCGGAATGATTTTATGTTTGATGGTAATTTTTATCTGCAAGTGAAGGGGACAGCCATGGGCAAAAAGTTTGCCCCGGCTTATGCCAACATTTTTATGGCAAACTGGGAACGCGAAGCGCTAGCGAAATGTCACCAAAAACCGAAATGTTATCTACGTTATTTGGATGATGTGTGGGGAATTTGGACCGGGTCCGAGAAGGAGTTTGACGATTTTGTGGCCATATTGAATTCTCATGATCCATCGATTAGACTCAAAACAGAGTTGAGGAAAGAGTCCATAGATTTCTTGGACACTACCGTGTTCAAGGGTCCGGATTTTCATAAAGATTTTATATTGGACGTGAAAGTGTTTTTTAAAAGTACTGACACGCACGCGCTTTTGCACAAGCATAGCTTTCACCCGAAACATACGTTTCGTGGGATTGTTAAATCTCAATTGCTTAGATTCCGCAGAATCTGCACGAGAGACGGAGACTTTAAGAATGCTGTTAAGACCTTGTTTAGGGCGCTGCGCAAACGTGGGTACTCTCGAACGTTTTTGCGGACCTGTTTGAGTACTTTTCAAGAACCCAAACCGAGGGATCATGGGAAATTAATCCCCTTAATCACGAAATTTTCGTCGGCTAGTACATTTTTGAATCTCAAGCTCAAGCACAATTTTGAAAATGAGTTAGTGCGAACTGGTGTGATCCCAAACGTAGGAGTGGTTTCAGCGTACCGTAGGAACGCTAATCTTCAGGACATCCTAGTCCAAGCGAAGCTGCCATCCTTAAGAACGGATAGGCCACTGCTGCTGGACTCACAGTTTGTGAGACTACGGTTTATTAAAAATAATAAGGATAAATCAGTACATAGGATCCAACAGGGTTTCAGCCCACGATCCAAAAACTGTGTGTATGTTGTGTTTTGTTCTAAATGTAATGTAAAGTACGTGGGTGAGACAAAAAATACACTCACGACACGTATGACGCAACATCGTTATAACATACGTAATAGGAAGGAAACACAGACGCCTTTGGTTGGACACTTTTTAATACATGGCTTAGCTTCGGTCAGGATGGCGGGTCTGCAGAAAAATATTCTCTGGACTGACCGAGAGCGCAAGGCTAGGGAGAGGTACTGGATTCGCCTGTTGGGCACCAGGGTGCCGTTCGGACTGAATGTTAGGCGCGATTAGTGGTTCTTTGTTTGTTCTAGGCCCTGGACATAGCCTCTATTCTTTTTGCCCTCTTGATTGTTGGTTTTGGCTCCACCCAATTTTGTGATTCTCTGACTTGTTGCTTAAACCTGGACCTCGGCCCCTTGCCTGACTTAAATGGATGCCTTACCCGATTTTTCTTTCCTAATCCTAAGTATTCGGTATTTATGCCTAAACCTAAGTCTAGGACTTCTTGCCTAACCCGAATTTGGACTTGTGCCTAAACCTAAGTCTCGGGCTTCTTGCCTAACCCGAATTTGGCCCTGTGCCTAAACCTAATTGGCTATGGTTTATCTATCCCTATCCCCGCCCTTACCCTAACCCTAACCACCAGGCCCCTATGTAAGTAAATAAATTAATAAATATATAAATAAATAAATATATAAATGGATAAATAATTAATATATTAATAAATAGATTAATATATATTGACAATAAATAAATAAATTAATATATACATATAAATATTAGGGCCTTAAATTCATGAGGGAGAGAGACTTAAAGGGTTAAAAAATCATCAATTGGCATATCAAGGGTTAAAAATTAAAAATAATTTTAAAAGTATCTGGCATAGGGTGGGTTAAAATTATTAAAACACATTAAAGAGTTAAATAGGTTATAAGGCTTAAAAAAGTACATTATTTAAAATATTAGAGTTAAAAAGCATAAATATATACATAGCCATTTTATTATAATACTTAAAACATTAAAAAAGTTAAATTACAAATTTAAAAAAATTTAAATATATTGATTAAAAGCATAAATATGGTGTTAAAAAACATAAATATGTTATTTTGCGGTCAATTCATATGGTATGGCAAGGAAGGGGTTAAAGGAATTTAGTTCAGTCTACTAGGGATTAATATAAAAGGGGTGTGGAAGCCGGAGAATAAAAAAAACCAGTAAAGTGCATGTGCAGTGGTAAAGTGCTTGTGCTTTGTGCAAGTTGGCAAAGTGCTTGTGCTTAGTGCAGACTTGGCTGTTCATTCATTTGGTGCTTGGCTTTCGTGAGAGACACACTGCTCTTGTTGCTCTGCCATAGTCAGCCACTTTCAAGTTTGCAAAGTGTTTGTGCTTAGTGCAGACTTGGCTGCTCATTCATTTGGTGCTTGGCTTTCGTGAGAGACACACTGCTCCTGCTGCTCTGCCATAGCTAGCCACTTTTCCTTTTTTGGTGTGCATTTTGAACCTGAAGAAGATCTGAAGAAGATCGAAACGTCGTTTACTTGTGTTGCACACCCTTCTTTAGTTGTTTATTGGTTTTAAATAAATTCAATAAATTCAGTTAATTGTTTTTTTGTTTTAAAGGGCATTTCCCCAGTTTTTTTGGGCGTTTTTAGTTGTTTTTTGTCTTTGGTTGTTGGTTTTTCCTTCCACCCTCTGGGGGGAAGCGTTTTCTGTTTTGTTTTTTGTTGTTTATTGTTTATTTCTATACAGAAAACAAGAAAACAAACAAAAAAATTATAAAAACAAAATTAAAGACCAAAAAAAGTATAAAACTAATAAAAAACAAAAAGATATAGAAACATGGATGACTGGGTAGTGGTGCGTCGGGGACGGCGTCGCCCGCGCACCCAACCCAATGACTGGGGCCGGGGGAACGGAGGGTACGGGGACTGGAGTGCCCGTGCACCTGCTTTCCCCTTTCGGGGAAGGGCTCAGGCCCCTCTTCCTAACCCGCCAGCGCCTCCCCCGCGTGCTTCCCGTTACGCTGGCCCCCAAATTCGCACGTATGCTGATGTTGTTCGCCAGGCCCGCCCACGAGAGGCCCGGAGGTGGGTTCCTCCACGGGCAGGGGGGCCTGATGTTAGGCGGCAGCCAGCCGAGCCGGAGTTTGGCAGGCTGGTTCGCAAGCTGCATTCGGTTATTAAGATGGTTCACCATTTACAGAATGTTGCCTGCAAACCTGGCCAACCAGAGCCCCGTATGATCTCCCGGATGGTTGAGATCTTGTCAGGGATGATTAAACCCGCGGTGCCTACCCAACGGACTCGTGACTTGATAGCTGGTAATGCCAAGAACTGGGGGCATACCACCTATATCATCTTGAAGGAGCACTATGAGGCGGGTATTGATGAGCTATTGGAGGAACTGTCGGGCCTGCTTACCCGAGATTGGAAAGCGGCCTTCCAAGTGGCAACCCGCTGGGCGAAGAGGAACCTGCCCCGCTTGCCACAGGACGTGGTTGACCACGCAGAGGCTCTGGTTGCAGCTAGGGTGGATACTGCAGGTCCACCGCAGGACCCGCCACCGCAGTCGGTGGAGACCGCAGTTCAGAGACAGAGCCCGCGTTGTGCCTCAGCTGGGGTTGATACAGGGGACCTGATACAGCCGCGTACCTCACAGGGTTCGGGGACAGCGGGACCAGCCCGCGTCCCACAATGGACGGTAACCGCAGTCACGGTGGGTACAATGACGGAAGATGCTGATCAGGCCCCTCAGGTCGTGGAGAGCACTCCAGGGGAGGAGTCTCCCGGGCCTCGAAGAGAGCCACGCAGGGCCGGGAGGACCAGGACGGTTCTGCCCATTTCACCGGTGAGCGACCAATCTGACTGCGAGGAGGAGTTGGTGGAGGCACCCCCTCCTGTCCGGACGGACTTGGATCGTGGGTTTTCGTCAGACACTGTGATTTCGGAGGAGGAGGAGGACTCGGGGCCTCCGCCTCAGCAGCAGGTTGTGGTTGCCCAGGTGCACAGAGATCCTAGTCAGGGTCAGCGAGCTGGGACCCGCGTTCAGGAAGTAGATAGTCAGGGAGAGGAGGAAGATCTGTTTGAAGAGTCAGCTGATCACTTTACGTTGCCCGGTCCACCGAGGTACAGGCCTTACAGACACGCAAACACACAGCGGAAGTTGACCGATTGGGAGCTGTCGGTACAGAAAAAGTGGCTTGTTGTGGGCGACTCTAATTTGTGCAACCTCCCAGACTACTTCAACCAGAACTTGCAGGTGGAGAGTTACCCAGGGGCCCATTTTAGACATGGGCAAGCCCTTATGGAGAAGACAGTGCCACCGCAAGATCTGGTAGTGGAGAAAATAGTTTTGTCATTCGGGATCAACAGTAGGGCAAACAAGTGTAAGGAGACCACTGTGAAAAATGTACAGGGTGCCCTGCGGTCTGCAAGACGGAGGTTCCCGTATGCAGATGTTTACATTCCTTTGATCAACTATTCACGGACCCTCCCACAGGAGGAGCAAGATAATTTGGACACGCTCAACGACCACATCGAACGGAATATGCCATTCATTCCGTTGCTTCCTGAGGCTAAATTTCAGACGGAAGCTGATGACATACATTGGACATCAGAGACGGGCAGTGCGATTTTTGAGCATTGGATGGCATTTTTAAACTCCCAGTCCCCGTAAGGCCCGAAAGGGCGGGGGCGGAGATCGCACATGCCCAAGTCTCACAGGATGTAGTGGTGTTGGCTAAGACCTTTAGGCTCACTGAGCCTCAACGGTCTTTATTAAGTAAGGGTTTGTCCTTTGTCCCGACATTAGATTTGGGCAGGTATCAAAAAATCCAGTTACAATCAGACATTCAAGATTATCATAGAAGGCTAAAGTTGGCTGTTTATTTCAAAGATGTACAGGATAGACCGTTGTTGCCTTTTGTGGGGCCGTCCACGTGGACGCCACAACTTCGTGATCTACCTTTAGAGATTCCTAGGCTGATTGAGGACGATTTGACAGTGTTTAAAAAACATTATAGGTTGCGACCGGAAAGGTGCAATATTTCTCAAGAGGAGGTTAAGGCTCTACGTGAATTGCAACACACAAAACATATCGTACTTAAACCAGCTGATAAGGGATCAGCGGTGGTAATTTTGAGTAGGGACCAATATGTCTATGAGGTCAACCGCCAGCTGAATGATCCAGTGTATTATCGGAAATTGGATGAACCTATCTACATGGAGACAGTCCCGATGGTGATTGCCATTGCAGATAAGCTGAAAAAAGAAAAATTTATTACGGGCAAGCAGCGCCAATATTTGATTGGCGGCTGCCAACCTAGGGAGAGACGTTTTTATATATTACCGAAGATTCATAAAGATCCACAAAAATGGACTGTTCCATTTGAAATTCCGCCGGGTCGCCCCATAGTGTCTGACTGTGGGAGCGAGACCTATCAGACGGCGGAATTCTTAGATTACTACTTAAATCCATTGTCAGTGAAGCACCCTGCCTACATAAGGGACACATATCATTTTCTTGAAATTGTGCATGGGTTGAGGATCTCGGAGGAATTTTTCTTCTTCTCCATGGACGTGGATAACTTATATACAAACATTCCTATTCAGGCGGGGATACAGTGTGTTAGGGATATTTTCCAAACTTATCCCGATCCCAAACGTCCGGACGAGGAACTGTTGCAGCTTTTGGAAATTAATCTAACCCGGAATGATTTTATGTTTGATGGTAATTTTTATCTGCAAGTGAAGGGGACAGCCATGGGCAAAAAGTTTGCCCCGGCTTATGCCAACATTTTTATGGCAAACTGGGAACGCGAAGCGCTAGCGAAATGTCACCAAAAACCGAAATGTTATCTACGTTATTTGGATGATGTGTGGGGAATTTGGACCGGGTCCGAGAAGGAGTTTGACGATTTTGTGGCCATATTGAATTCTCATGATCCATCGATTAGACTCAAAACAGAGTTGAGGAAAGAGTCCATAGATTTCTTGGACACTACCGTGTTCAAGGGTCCGGATTTTCATAAAGATTTTATATTGGACGTGAAAGTGTTTTTTAAAAGTACTGACACGCACGCGCTTTTGCACAAGCATAGCTTTCACCCGAAACATACGTTTCGTGGGATTGTTAAATCTCAATTGCTTAGATTCCGCAGAATCTGCACGAGAGACGGAGACTTTAAGAATGCTGTTAAGACCTTGTTTAGGGCGCTGCGCAAACGTGGGTACTCTCGAACGTTTTTGCGGACCTGTTTGAGTACTTTTCAAGAACCCAAACCGAGGGATCATGGGAAATTAATCCCCTTAATCACGAAATTTTCGTCGGCTAGTACATTTTTGAATCTCAAGCTCAAGCACAATTTTGAAAATGAGTTAGTGCGAACTGGTGTGATCCCAAACGTAGGAGTGGTTTCAGCGTACCGTAGGAACGCTAATCTTCAGGACATCCTAGTCCAAGCGAAGCTGCCATCCTTAAGAACGGATAGGCCACTGCTGCTGGACTCACAGTTTGTGAGACTACGGTTTATTAAAAATAATAAGGATAAATCAGTACATAGGATCCAACAGGGTTTCAGCCCACGATCCAAAAACTGTGTGTATGTTGTGTTTTGTTCTAAATGTAATGTAAAGTACGTGGGTGAGACAAAAAATACACTCACGACACGTATGACGCAACATCGTTATAACATACGTAATAGGAAGGAAACACAGACGCCTTTGGTTGGACACTTTTTAATACATGGCTTAGCTTCGGTCAGGATGGCGGGTCTGCAGAAAAATATTCTCTGGACTGACCGAGAGCGCAAGGCTAGGGAGAGGTACTGGATTCGCCTGTTGGGCACCAGGGTGCCGTTCGGACTGAATGTTAGGCGCGATTAGTGGTTCTTTGTTTGTTCTAGGCCCTGGACATAGCCTCTATTCTTTTTGCCCTCTTGATTGTTGGTTTTGGCTCCACCCAATTTTGTGATTCTCTGACTTGTTGCTTAAACCTGGACCTCGGCCCCTTGCCTGACTTAAATGGATGCCTTACCCGATTTTTCTTTCCTAACCCTAAGTATTCGGTATTTATGCCTAAACCTAAGTCTAGGACTTCTTGCCTAACCCGAATTTGGACTTGTGCCTAAACCTAAGTCTCGGGCTTCTTGCCTAACCCGAATTTGGCCCTGTGCCTAAACCTAATTGGCTATGGTTTATCTATCCCTATCCCCGCCCTTACCCTAACCCTAACCACCAGGCCCCTATGTAAGTAAATAAATTAATAAATATATAAATAAATAAATATATAAATGGATAAATAATTAATATATTAATAAATAGATTAATATATATTGACAATAAATAAATAAATTAATATATACATATAAATATTAGGGCCTTAAATTCATGAGGGAGAGAGACTTAAAGGGTTAAAAAATCATCAATTGGCATATCAAGGGTTAAAAATTAAAAATAATTTTAAAAGTATCTGGCATAGGGTGGGTTAAAATTATTAAAACACATTAAAGAGTTAAATAGGTTATAAGGCTTAAAAAAGTACATTATTTAAAATATTAGAGTTAAAAAGCATAAATATATACATAGCCATTTTATTATAATACTTAAAACATTAAAAAAGTTAAATTACAAATTTAAAAAAATTTAAATATATTGATTAAAAGCATAAATATGGTGTTAAAAAACATAAATATGTTATTTTGCGGTCAATTCATATGGTATGGCAAGGAAGGGGTTAAAGGAATTTAGTTCAGTCTACTAGGGATTAATATAAAAGGGGTGTGGAAGCCGGAGAATAAAAAAAACCAGTAAAGTGCATGTGCAGTGGTAAAGTGCTTGTGCTTTGTGCAAGTTGGCAAAGTGCTTGTGCTTAGTGCAGACTTGGCTGTTCATTCATTTGGTGCTTGGCTTTCGTGAGAGACACACTGCTCTTGTTGCTCTGCCATAGTCAGCCACTTTCAAGTTTGCAAAGTGTTTGTGCTTAGTGCAGACTTGGCTGCTCATTCATTTGGTGCTTGGCTTTCGTGAGAGACACACTGCTCCTGCTGCTCTGCCATAGCTAGCCACTTTTCCTTTTTTGGTGTGCATTTTGAACCTGAAGAAGATCTGAAGAAGATCGAAACGTCGTTTACTTGTGTTGCACACCCTTCTTTAGTTGTTTATTGGTTTTAAATAAATTCAATAAATTCAGTTAATTGTTTTTTTTTTGTTTTAAAGGGCATTTCCCCAGTTTTTTTTGGGCGTTTTTAGTTGTTTTTTGTCTTTGGTTGTTGGTTTTTCCTTCCACCCTCTGGGGGGAAGCGTTTTCTGTTTTGTTTTTTGTTGTTTATTGTTTATTTCTATACAGAAAACAAGAAAACAAACAAAAAAATTATAAAAACAAAATTAAAGACCAAAAAAAGTATAAAACTAATAAAAAACAAAAAGATATAGAAACATGGATGACTGGGTAGTGGTGCGTCGGGGACGGCGTCGCCCGCGCACCCAACCCAATGACTGGGGCCGGGGGAACGGAGGGTACGGGGACTGGAGTGCCCGTGCACCTGCTTTCCCCTTTCGGGGAAGGGCTCAGGCCCCTCTTCCTAACCCGCCAGCGCCTCCCCCGCGTGCTTCCCGTTACGCTGGCCCCCAAATTCGCACGTATGCTGATGTTGTTCGCCAGGCCCGCCCACGAGAGGCCCGGAGGTGGGTTCCTCCACGGGCAGGGGGGCCTGATGTTAGGCGGCAGCCAGCCGAGCCGGAGTTTGGCAGGCTGGTTCGCAAGCTGCATTCGGTTATTAAGATGGTTCACCATTTACAGAATGTTGCCTGCAAACCTGGCCAACCAGAGCCCCGTATGATCTCCCGGATGGTTGAGATCTTGTCAGGGATGATTAAACCCGCGGTGCCTACCCAACGGACTCGTGACTTGATAGCTGGTAATGCCAAGAACTGGGGGCATACCACCTATATCATCTTGAAGGAGCACTATGAGGCGGGTATTGATGAGCTATTGGAGGAACTGTCGGGCCTGCTTACCCGAGATTGGAAAGCGGCCTTCCAAGTGGCAACCCGCTGGGCGAAGAGGAACCTGCCCCGCTTGCCACAGGACGTGGTTGACCACGCAGAGGCTCTGGTTGCAGCTAGGGTGGATACTGCAGGTCCACCGCAGGGACCCGCCACCGCAGTCGGTGGAGACCGCAGTTCAGAGACAGAGCCCGCGTTGTGCCTCAGCTGGGGTTGATACAGGGGACCTGATACAGCCGCGTACCTCACAGGGTTCGGGGACAGCGGGACCAGCCCGCGTCCCACAATGGACGGTAACCGCAGTCACGGTGGGTACAATGACGGAAGATGCTGATCAGGCCCCTCAGGTCGTGGAGAGCACTCCAGGGGAGGAGTCTCCCGGGCCTCGAAGAGAGCCACGCAGGGCCGGGAGGACCAGGACGGTTTGCCCATTTCACCGGTGAGCGACCAATCTGACTGCGAGGAGGAGTTGGTGGAGGCACCCCCTCCTGTCCGGACGGACTTGGATCGTGGGTTTTCGTCAGACACTGTGATTTCGGAGGAGGAGGAGGACTCGGGGCCTCCGCCTCAGCAGCAGGTTGTGGTTGCCCAGGTGCACAGAGATCCTAGTCAGGGTCAGCGAGCTGGGACCCGCGTTCAGGAAGTAGATAGTCAGGGAGAGGAGGAAGATCTGTTTGAAGAGTCAGCTGATCACTTTACGTTGCCCGGTCCACCGAGGTACAGGCCTTACAGACACGCAAACACACAGCGGAAGTTGACCGATTGGGAGCTGTCGGTACAGAAAAAGTGGCTTGTTGTGGGCGACTCTAATTTGTGCAACCTCCCAGACTACTTCAACCAGAACTTGCAGGTGGAGAGTTACCCAGGGGCCCATTTTAGACATGGGCAAGCCCTTATGGAGAAGACAGTGCCACCGCAAGATCTGGTAGTGGAGAAAATAGTTTTGTCATTCGGGATCAACAGTAGGGCAAACAAGTGTAAGGAGACCACTGTGAAAAATGTACAGGGTGCCCTGCGGTCTGCAAGACGGAGGTTCCCGTATGCAGATGTTTACATTCCTTTGATCAACTATTCACGGACCCTCCCACAGGAGGAGCAAGATAATTTGGACACGCTCAACGACCACATCGAACGGAATATGCCATTCATTCCGTTGCTTCCTGAGGCTAAATTTCAGACGGAAGCTGATGACATACATTGGACATCAGAGACGGGCAGTGCGATTTTTGAGCATTGGATGGCATTTTTAAACTCCCAGTCCCCGTAAGGCCGACCGGAGCATGTATTTTCACATTAGGTTGGCAGTTAAAAACATAGTAAACTAAAGTAGCATCTTTAAAGATTGGATAAAATCATTATGGACACGATAAGAGGTGGTTTTAGAGATCCAAGTAGACGTTGCTGAACCATTGCACTGGATTCCTGATCAGGGTCAGGTGTGGTCAAAATGGAGAAATATAGGATCCAGGGAATTTAGGCATGATTGCAACCAACACGTTTCCAATTAGCGTAATAGCCAAATTAGTGTCCATTGAATGGGGGCCCTATCCAGTGATGAAATTAATACTTGATTCAGACTCGCGTATCCTTGGTATTGGAGACGCAATTAGGGACAACTTTTTATTATTGGTGGTCTAGGGAGATTTTTTAATTCCATGAGGAATCTTATACACCATAGCGGATTTGATTAGGAATTCCAAATTATCCCATTGCAGGAGACGGAAGGGTAAATCTTTATAAATTATTACGCGTTTTTATTTTCGATAGGACATTTTATTGAAAATGCCATGGATTTGCCGGATTATGAATTTTTCAAATGACGGAACTATAGCTAAGAACGAAGAATTTTGATTATGAGATTGAATATTTGACGGTCCATGAAGTTGAAGTTTTTGGAAATTATCTCCACGTTATTAGAATTTTTATGGAAGTAGCGGAACCTGAACACTGACGCTTAGGCAATTTTATGAATTTGGGAATTGGAGGAAGGTATTTACAAATAATGATTGCATTATTGAGATCGAGATTTGACTCCAAAAAGTTTGGATATTATTCAATTGATTCAGTCGCGATTTTAAAGATTGAGTAAACTAAGTTTTTAAGGACTGTCAGTGCAGGCAGTGGGATTTCACGTTTCACTTTTGGTTGATTGAAAATTTTCAAAGTTCCGGGATTACGCTTATAACGGAATTTAGAGTTTGAATTACCGAGCCAAATTTGAGGTTTGAATGTGATTGTTGACTCTGAAGATACAGTAGATATGAATTCTTACCGTCAACGAGTCATTTTTAAAATTTAAGGCCTTTGAAGCGTTTAAAGTTATGAGAACAGGTTTATCAACTAGGAAAGTTTTATGCAAATTGTTCAACCTCAGCACTTGAAAATGAGTTGCTAGTTTGTCTAAATTTGTGAGTCGTTTGCAAAACAATCTCAGGAACCGTATACGCACTGTTATTACAAGAGCAAACCTGCGGATGTTTGGAACTTTTAATGTTAATGTCAAGGATGGGTCTAGACAAACATTTCGACGACATTAACATGTATGGATTCACAATTGGTGGTAAAGTCGTGGATAAGTAGAGGATGGGACTAATTTTTAGCCAGAGCCATCGTTTTGGTTGTTTTATTGTGAGCTCCAGTGCGGTCGAATTTACTGACAGGGCTAGTTGGTTGTTTAGCTTAAACGTGCTATTTGCCTTTTTATTTTGCCAAATTGTTTTTGATAGTGCTAAACAGCCTACCCTTTGCCCTATTAATGGTATGGTCCAATTTTTGTTCTGACATTTTTACCTGACCTAGCCGGCAGATTGGCCTGCCAATTATTGCCTAATGCTAATTGGTATTCCCTACCTAATCTGGACCTTGCAACCTAATTTATTTTCTAAACTTATCATAGTCTACCTGACCCTATTATATTCTAAAATATATATTTCATAAAAAATAACTTACCTTAATCTAAGCTAAATTCTATGAAGAAAAATATAAAATTAATAATATCTTAAATGATTATTAAAATTAATTTAAAATATGGCATATAGGTTAAAATAATTAAACAAATTTAGACCTTAATTCGGTAGGTGTTAAATTACTTTAAAAAATAGATTAAAAATAGGTAAAAATAAAAATATTTTTAAAAATATATTAAAAAGTAAATTAAATTAAAAATATTTAAAATATAAATAATAAAATTAAATAAAATTTAAAAATTAATTATTTAAATAATAAATAATAGTATAAAATTAAAATTAAAATTTAAATTCATGATTGAAAATTTAAAGAATAGTTAACAAATAGTTAAAACGTAAGATAGTTTGAAATTAACAGTGAAAGTGATGGTAAGATTAAAGTCTTTCTTAGGATATGAAATGGTTAATGAATTGAATTTATATAGACGTAATGTTTTTTGAATGCACCTTTTTTATAGCAAGCGTTAAATTTTGTTGTTTGGTTGGACTATGTTTTGTTGGCTTTCGATAGAGATCATGTTGCTTGCGGGAAGCCTATCATATTTGTTTTTTGTTGTGATTTTTGTAGTTGTAATGAGAATTTCTTGTGTGATTTGTTTATTAGTTAAATTCATTGATTTATGTTGTTTTAAGTTCCTTTTTTTATGCTTATTTTAATAGTTGTTTTTTTGTTTTAGCTTTCCCGGTAGTTTTTTTGTTTTTTCTTTGTTTTTGTTTTTTTTGACTTAAAAATTTTTTATTATTTATATTGTAACGTATTATATTTATTGTAAAAAATTTTTATTATGTAGGAAGATAAACAAAAAAAATAGTAGGAAATATGTAGGTATGGTATCTGACGCTTCCGAAGAATATGGGTGTGGGTACGGGACGGCCGCACCCCACACTCTCGGGGAAGGCGACGTTTGGAAGCCACGCCCCACGAGTTCGGAGGTGCCGCAATGGCGTGACGTTGCGCGCCCACCCGATGGCGGCGGTTCGCTCGTCGTTCGGTCGTGCATGTTGGCCGCACCGCCAACTCAGCCGTTGTTCGCCGGTATGGTCCCATGTTGATACCCGGCAGGGCGTTGAGCCGTGGCACGATGGGTATTGAAGGGTGCTATACAGCTGGTGTCAAGGCACAGTGCTGATGTGTTACGGAATGGTCGGCTTACCAGAATTTGAAAGGCCAAGGATCTGACTTGGAACTGGTCGCCGTACCGGTTACCCGGTGATCTGAACGCTGGCGGGATCCAAGCTGACGAAGGGCCCTGTAGCCTGACAGGAAGCCTGTTCAGTAGGTACTGGGGCGACGGCCCCTGCGAGGCGGGTGAGCAGTCACAGAGGTACCGCGCTGCTAGGGGTACCGCGACCGCCCCCCTGTGGTGCCCGAGCGACCCCCCAGGGTGGCCCGGGGCAGACGGGGAGTACAGCGGTGCCTAGGTTCGGTACACGGGGCGGCCCCAGGACGACCGTCAGCGGGGAGGAGTCGCGTCATGAGGTATGAGCCTCGGTGTGGAGTCCCGCCTGGATGGCCGCTTGGATGGATTTTTGCGGCTTCTGTATTTCAGGGTGGGACCGAGCTGCTGCATGAGGTTGTGGAGCCCATGCCGGACGGACGGATCGGGTATTGGACCCTGTCGATGGATGGAGGAGGAGTGGGGACCTCGGCTCGCAAGCGGTTGCTGTTGCCCGGCCAGCGCAGTAGGCGCGAGAGGGACCCTGCGGAGAAGTGAAGTCGGAGGAGAGTCGTGAAAGGCATCTGTTTTAGCGTTGCTACTCCCAGACCACCGACAGGCCTTACAGACCGAAAACACCCCGGAATGGGTGCGTGGTACAGGACAACAGTGGCTTGTTGTGGGACTTAATTTTGCAACCTCCCAGACATTCAACCAGAACTTGCAGGTGGAGAGTTACCCAGGGGCCCATTTTAGACATGGGCAAGCCCTTATGGAGAAGACAGTGCCACCGCAAGATCTGGTAGTGGAGAAAATAGTTTTGTCATTCGGGATCAACAGTAGGGCAAACAAGTGTAAGGAGACCACTGTGAAAAATGTACAGGGTGCCCTGCGGTCTGCAAGACGGAGGTTCCCGTATGCAGATGTTTACATTCCTTTGATCAACTATTCACGGACCCTCCCACAGGAGGAGCAAGATAATTTGGACACGCTCAACGACCACATCGAACGGAATATGCCATTCATTCCGTTGCTTCCTGAGGCTAAATTTCAGACGGAAGCTGATGACATACATTGGACATCAGAGACGGGCAGTGCGATTTTTGAGCATTGGATGGCATTTTTAAACTCCCAGTCCCCGTAAGGCCCGAAAGGGCGGGGGCGGAGATCGCACATGCCCAAGTCTCACAGGATGTAGTGGTGTTGGCTAAGACCTTTAGGCTCACTGAGCCTCAACGGTCTTTATTAAGTAAGGGTTTGTCCTTTGTCCCGACATTAGATTTGGGCAGGTATCAAAAAATCCAGTTACAATCAGACATTCAAGATTATCATAGAAGGCTAAAGTTGGCTGTTTATTTCAAAGATGTACAGGATAGACCGTTGTTGCCTTTTGTGGGGCCGTCCACGTGGACGCCACAACTTCGTGATCTACCTTTAGAGATTCCTAGGCTGATTGAGGACGATTTGACAGTGTTTAAAAAACATTATAGGTTGCGACCGGAAAGGTGCAATATTTCTCAAGAGGAGGTTAAGGCTCTACGTGAATTGCAACACACAAAACATATCGTACTTAAACCAGCTGATAAGGGATCAGCGGTGGTAATTTTGAGTAGGGACCAATATGTCTATGAGGTCAACCGCCAGCTGAATGATCCAGTGTATTATCGGAAATTGGATGAACCTATCTACATGGAGACAGTCCCGATGGTGATTGCCATTGCAGATAAGCTGAAAAAAGAAAAAATTTATTACGGGCAAGCAGCGCCAATATTTGATTGGCGGCTGCCAACCTAGGGAGAGACGTTTTTATATATTACCGAAGATTCATAAAGATCCACAAAAATGGACTGTTCCATTTGAAATTCCGCCGGGTCGCCCCATAGTGTCTGACTGTGGGAGCGAAGACCTATCAGACGGCGGAATTCTTAGATTACTACTTAAATCCATTGTCAGTGAAGCACCCTGCCTACATAAGGGACACATATCATTTTCTTGAAATTGTGCATGGTTGAGGATCTCGGAGGAATTTTTCTTCTTCTCCATGGACGTGGATAACTTATATACAAACATTCCTATTCAGGCGGGGATACAGTGTGTTTAGGGATATTTTCCAAACTTATCCCGATCCCAAACGTCCGGACGAGGAACTGTTGCAGCTTTTGGAAATTAATCTAACCCGGAATGATTTTATGTTTGATGGTAATTTTTATCTGCAAGTGAAGGGGACAGCCATGGGCAAAAAGTTTGCCCCGGCTTATGCCAACATTTTTATGGCAAACTGGGAACGCGAAGCGCTAGCGAAATGTCACCAAAAACCGAAATGTTATCTACGTTATTTGGATGATGTGTGGGGAATTTGGACCGGGTCCGAGAAGGAGTTTGACGATTTTGTGGCCATATTGAATTCTCATGATCCATCGATTAGACTCAAAAACAGAGTTGAGGAAAGAGTCCATAGATTTCTTGGACACTACCGTGTTCAAGGGTCCGGATTTTCATAAAAGATTTTATATTGGACGTGAAAGTGTTTTTTAAAAGTACTGACACGCACGCGCTTTTGCACAAGCATAGCTTTCACCCGAAACATACGTTTCGTGGGATTGTTAAATCTCAATTGCTTAGATTCCGCAGAATCTGCACGAGAGACGGAGACTTTAAGAATGCTGTTAAGACCTTGTTTAGGGCGCTGCGCAAACGTGGGTACTCTCGAACTGTTTTTGCGGACCTGTTTGAGTACTTTTCAAGAACCCAAAACCGAGGGATCATGGGAAATTAATCCCCTTAATCACGAAATTTTCGTCGGCTAGTACATTTTTGAATCTCAAGCTCAAGCACAATTTTGAAAATGAGTTAGTGCGAACTGGTGTGATCCCAAACGTAGGAGTGGTTTCAGCGTACCGTAGGAACGCTAATCTTCAGGACATCCTAGTCCAAGCGAAGCTGCCATCCTTAAGAACGGATAGGCCACTGCTGCTGGACTCACAGTTTGTGAGACTACGGTTTATTAAAAATAATAAGGATAAATCAGTACATAGGATCCAACAGGGTTTCAGCCCACGATCCAAAAACTGTGTGTATGTTGTGTTTTGTTCTAAATGTAATGTAAAGTACGTGGGTGAGACAAAAAATACACTCACGACACGTATGACGCAACATCGTTATAACATACGTAATAGGAAGGAAACACAGACGCCTTTGGTTGGACACTTTTTAATACATGGCTTAGCTTCGGTCAGGATGGCGGGTCTGCAGAAAAATATTCTCTGGACTGACCGAGAGCGCAAGGCTAGGGAGAGGTACTGGATTCGCCTGTTGGGCACCAGGGTGCCGTTCGGACTGAATGTTAGGCGCGATTAGTGGTTCTTTGTTTGTTCTAGGCCCTGGACATAGCCTCTATTCTTTTTGCCCTCTTGATTGTTGGTTTTGGCTCCACCCAATTTTGTGATTCTCTGACTTGTTGCCTTAAACCTGGACCTCGGCCCCTTGCCTGACTTAAATGGATGCCTTACCCGATTTTTCTTTCCTAATCCTAAGTATTCGGTATTTATGCCTAAAACCTAAGTCTAGGACTTCTTGCCTAACCCGAATTTGGACTTGTGCCTAAACCTAAGTCTCGGGCTTCTTGCCTAACCCGAATTTGGCCCTGTGCCTAAACCTAATTGGCTATGGTTTATCTATCCCTATCCCCGCCCTTACCCTAACCCTAACCACCAGGCCCCTATGTAAGTAAATAAATTAATAAATATATAAATAAATAAATATATAAATGGATAAATAATTAATATATTAATAAATAGATTAATATATATTGACAATAAATAAATAAATTAATATATACATATAAATATTAGGGCCTTAAATTCATGAGGGAGAGAGACTTAAAGGGTTAAAAAATCATCAATTGGCATATCAAGGGTTAAAAATTAAAAATAATTTTAAAAGTATCTGGCATAGGGTGGGTTAAAAATTATTAAAAACACATTAAAGAGTTAAATAGGTTATAAGGCTTAAAAAAGTACATTATTTAAAATATTAGAGTTAAAAAGCATAAATATATACATAGCCATTTTATTATAATACTTAAAACATTAAAAAAGTTAAATTACAAATTTAAAAAAATTTAAATATATTGATTAAAAGCATAAATATGGTGTTAAAAAACATAAATATGTTATTTTGCGGTCAATTCATATGGTATGGCAAGGAAGGGGTTAAAGGAATTTAGTTCAGTCTACTAGGGATTAATATAAAAGGGGTGTGGAAGCCGGAGAATAAAAAAAACCAGTAAAGTGCATGTGCAGTGGTAAAGTGCTTGTGCTTTGTGCAAGTTGGCAAAGTGCTTGTGCTTAGTGCAGACTTGGCTGTTCATTCATTTGGTGCTTGGCTTTCGTGAGAGACACACTGCTCTTGTTGCTCTGCCATAGTCAGCCACTTTCAAGTTTGCAAAGTGTTTGTGCTTAGTGCAGACTTGGCTGCTCATTCATTTGGTGCTTGGCTTTCGTGAGAGACACACTGCTCCTGCTCGCTCTGCATAGCTAGCCACTTTTCCTTTTTTGGTGTGCATTTTGAACCTGAAGAAGATCTGAAGAAGATCGAAAACGTCGTTTACTTGTGTTGCACACCCTTCTTTAGTTGTTTATTGGTTTTAAATAAATTCAATAAATTCAGTTAATTGTTTTTTTGTTTTAAAGGGCATTTCCCCAGTTTTTTTTGGGCGTTTTTAGTTGTTTTTTGTCTTTGGTTGTTGGTTTTTCCTTCCACCCTCTGGGGGGGAAGCGTTTTCTGTTTTGTTTTTTGTTGTTTATTGTTTATTTCTATACAGAAAACAAGAAAACAAACAAAAAAATTATAAAAACAAAATTAAAGACCAAAAAAAGTATAAACTAATAAAAAACAAAAAGATATAGAAACATGGATGACTGGGTAGTGGTGCGTCGGGGACGGCGTCGCCCGCGCACCCAACCCAATGACTGGGGCCGGGGGAACGGAGGGTACGGGGACTGGAGTGCCCGTGCACCTGCTTTCCCTTTCGGGGAAGGGCTCAGGCCCCTCTTCCTAACCCGCCAGCGCCTCCCCGCGTGCTTCCGTTACGCTGGCCAAATTTGAAAGTAGGTGGATGTTTGGTTGAGGCCCGCCCGGGTTCCCGGGGCCCAGGGGGGGGGGTTTGGCGAGGCCCCCCAGTTTCGGGTTTCCCTCTTGGATTAAATTTACCCTTTTAAAAATTTTTTGGGAAACCTGAACCGGCCCCCC